>VUQK01027391.1:0-10599 GCA_015106715.1 Bujurquina vittata | reverse complement strand
TAAAAGGGGGGGGGGGGTGCACAGATTGCTACAAATTTACAATAAATTTTAAAGAGCAGAGACACGGGCCGATTGGTTTGCCATGATTGCAGGCAGCTAGATTACAGGACATCAGTGTAGCAGTGAAGTAAATTCACACCAGATCATTTTGAAATAAAAGTGACAAAGAAAATAAAGCAGCAAGAATATCCCCCATCAACAAGAAGATACTCTACATGAGTGACAGATCGTCTTTATTAAACTTTAAATGAGAAATTTAAAAAGCTGCAGAGACAAAGAAAATCTGTCAAAATCTGACAAGGTGAGGAAAAATAATAAAACCTGAAGCCTGATTAATGAAAAACTGTGACTGACATGTGCAAAAAAAAAAGAAAAGCTGAACAAATGATTGAGCACAAAGGGTGGTGACTCGTCTGGAGTTTAAATAAAGCTTCTAAACGAAGGTATGAATCTCTGTTTCTCCGACATAAATATCCCACTTTTATTAATGTTCATTTTTCACTGACTGAGTTGCCTGCTGCTTCCATCTTCCAATTATTGCTTAAGAGTTAAGAAAAAAACATCCAACAGACCTACTGACCTTGTTTTTCTGGGCTGAGGATCCACTGTCAGATAATGACAGTAGATCCTCAGACCTATGTTTTCTAACATGGTGCCACTCTTTGCCTCCTGGGTGGGGTTGGCACATACAAGCCCCCAAAAATCATCATTCATAACTAGTGCAGCTTAAAGTCATTAGAAAGCTTAGTGACGTGTTTCACACGTTATTAAAATGGTGGTTTTTCCAAATTCATTTTAAAAATATCTATCCACATAAAAACGCAAAAAACAATCTCAATTGTTGTCAAGAGCATGCTAAAGCAACAGGTGGCAATAAAACCATAAACACAGTTTGGCCAAACAGAAGTCTTCAAACATTAACACGGTGCACAGTCTGACGTCTAAGAAAGACGATAAAGATGCACACATTTGATGTTGGAAGACAAAATTTCAGTTTTCTTGTCCATACGTAAAGATAGAAAGTTTTCGAAACTCTTCATCCTGGCGGGAACTTTTCAAAAGCTCCATTTTCAGAGATCTGAAATGCTGTTTACTTGTGAAAGGCCAAGAATACATAGAAAATGCTAGTTTTACCAAAATATCTGCACACATGTGGACGAGGCCTGACACGCAGATCCCAGCTTTAGAGATTATCCTGAACTCAGCAATAACTCAGAAGCAAACAGAACACAAACGCTATGATTTTTGTCTCCGAGGTGACGGTGTCAGTGTTTCACAAGTGACGCTTTTTCCCCAACCTGAGATACCTTGAGTGTCTCGAGCGTCTGGTGAGACGCACAGTGGAAGGGCTGACGGTACCTAGAAGGTTTTTCTCCACCAAGAAGATGATGGCAAAGCTGGAGGGGGGGTTTAGCAGCCTGGAACTGCTGGGAGCACTGGTACTCCAGCAAGACCCAGATCTGGACTTCAGCAGCTTAAAAAAAAACAAGGTCTCCTGACATCCAGAGCATTTGTCCCGTACACATAACTAAATGAAATTAAAAGTAAGCACACATGTATGGTTAATTTATCTCATTATCCTTAATATCTTTGCTATATATAGTCAGACACCAAAAATGTGATTGTTTCTAAACACTTAAGACTTTAGACGTAACAATGATACATATAAATCTTACCAAAGCAACCTTATACAAAAATAACAAGGTGCACAAAGTCTGGCATCAACACCTTTGACTTCAAGACAAAATCTTTGTTTTCCCTGTGCACACAAATGCAGGAAAAGCTTTCAAAACTCTAAAATACCCGTTTACACGTGGACTGAGAAATGACACACAAGAATAAAAAATACAGGAAAAAGCCACGCTGACTTCTGACCTCGCGAAAACTTAATTAGGTCTTTCGTCTGTTTATGTCGTATTTTAAACAAAACCTTGAAGACGTTCCTGAGCTATCACTCATGAGAACAGGACAACAAGCCAGACAGAAAACCTGTTGCCAGCTCGGAGTGAAAAATGAACAGTGTTTTTCCAGGTTTGTTTAAGACTCAGCTAAAATTCAAAATGTAAACACAGCTTGAGTCTGGTTTGAATCTGCAGCCTTTGTGAGCGGATGGAGCCTCTCCCTCCAGAGCTCTGTAACATTTCACACTGTGATTCCTCTGGATTACTCTGCACCTTCCGGGACCTCTGCTGGTATTTGAAGTGTACAAAGCATGGAAGCATGCACAATTTAAATGAGCGTGCAGTTCTTTGGGTGTTACGCCTGCATCTGTTGCACTTGGGTGGAGAGAGGAGTGAGATATTGCAGGGGTTATTGCAAGTTCGTGTGCTCATATCTAAATTTCTTTAAAACAAAATGTCACCAAAATGTTAAGGCCTACCTCAAGTGTTCTCACAAATGCTTCTGACTGGTTCCAGATAATGTCTGTATGGACTGCAAAAATATATAGAAAAAATTTGCTTTCTCTATCTCTGTAATTGCCCCAGACTGTATTGTGATGTGGATTATTGTCTTTTAATAAGGAAATATAAAACTGTTGATATGTCTGTAAATATACTTTTAAAGATATTTTATTTAAATTACACATATTTACTGTAAACTGGACAATGTCTCAAGGTGAGACTTCTCATAAACATTTCCTTCCAAATAAAGTTCAGTCATAAAAGTATGCACAATGAAAGTCTATCCAGATGAAAACTGTAGAATTCAACATGTTCTGCATCTTGATTTTTGTAACATCTTCATTGCTCTCACAGCAGCAATGTGTCACGGTTAGGGCTGTGTGGTGGAAGGGGTGGACCCAAACGCAGGACGCAGAACTAAACTTAAACTGCGGCGTGGAAACAACAGGTGCAACAAAGCAGTGGTTCTCAAATCCAGGCCTCGTGCCCCCCTGTCCTGCAGGTTTTAGATGTGTCTGTGCTTCAACGCACCTGAGACAAATATAGAAGTGGCAGGACTCTGGAAAACATGACTGCATACTGAGAAGGCAATTCAGCCATTTGATTCCGGTGTGTTGGATGAGGGACATATTTAAAACCTGCAGGACAGGGGGGCACGAGGCCTGGATTTGAGAACCACTGGCCTAAAGTGACTTGAGTGATGTTGAGGAGTTCATGATAAATTATATAAACAATAGAAAACATTTTTCTTTTACTTTTTCACTGCCACTTTAGTCTCTTATGTGTTTTAGATAGCGATCATAGGCTTAGGAACCGGGGGGGGTAATTATGTGTGGACACAGGAGACAAGTGCATTTGTCCTACCCAAAAATTACACAGCGGAGGAGAAAAATACTTGATTTTGAAATCTTTAACTTGCATGCTTTTATTTTGAAGGCGCAACACAGAGTCATGTCACTGTGCCACCCCCCCAAACGCCTCTGAGTGTTTGGGAGGCAGGAGACAGAAACTCTTGAATAAAGTAAAACGGTCTGTCAGGAACATTGCCATGAATGGAGCCAACCAGAGGAGTATGTGGCCCCCCAAGCTCACACACATTTGCAGTGAAACAGTTTTTTAACATGCTAGAGCACTGGTAACAGTTATCTGTGCACTGGTAACTATGCAGTGGCAACATATAGGGGTACGCAACACTATTTTCCAAAAAACGTTTGAAAAAGAAAGTTAAAAAATCAAATAGCATTATTTATGCTTTGCTCAGAGTATTTATGGATCTGTCAGGCTTCCGATATGCATTCCCCAAAAAATGTAGACTTATTGCTACGGCTGCTTAACTGGCTGGTTTCTGACTCGGGTGAAAAAAGATGTTAAAAAGGAGAAAGAAGAGGTGTTTTTTTCTTATTCGTACAGTTATTTACTTTTTTTCTAAAGGCACAGTGTGTTTCAGAGACACAGAGGGCAGCTAAGTGATGCCAATGACTTGGCTGCATTAAGAGTTGTTTGTAAAAGAGCTGTTGTAATCATGTTTCTCTTCAAGTAGATGAAAGAAATTCCCAGTTACCTATCTCCCTCGCACCCTTTAATCCTCTAATTACGAGGCTAATGCATCCATTTATATCGTCATTTCAGGTGTGCACTACCGAAAGTCCTGCGCCTCATCTGGAGCTTGTCTTATCGCCTCTTCTGGCTACCAGCAGTTCTGCACCGGGAAGCTCAACTCGGTGTGCATCAGCTGCTGTAACACGCCGCTGTGTAATGGACCGCGCCAGAAGAAGCGACCTCAGCCATCTGCTGCCGTCGTCCTTAAAACGCCACGGCTTCCTGCGCTTTCTTTCTCCATCCTCCTACTTTCCTCCATCCTGTGCTGACAGACCTTTTTTAAAATGTGTGTTGAAACAAACTGAAACTGTGCAAACTGAAACTGTGCAAGCTGAATCATGCGCGCTTTAAAATGTATACAAGAGAAAGCTTCTTAAGGTATTTGTTCCCCTGAGTCCTGGCTTTCTGTTGCAACAACAATTACACAGCAGTGGACAAAGTTATCATCATGTGGCATGTCGCAAACATGAACAGGGAGCAGCTTCAGGTGGGAGCTGGATAAGGTGAGCTGGAGGACAGCGCTGTGGATAAAAGGACTTCCAGCAGGTGGCTCATGGACATTTGGCTTTATGTGTGCTGCAAGGTGGAAAAAGACAAATGGCATCAAAGACAGCAGGTGTAATCTCCAGGAAAATCCATGATTTCTGCTCTATGACTGCCATTACCTGGATAAAATCCCACATTTTGCAGTGTATTTGCAAACTGAAAGTAACAAAATATGATGTGTAGCGAATGAACGTGATTTCTTTGATCTCTGAGTGTCTACCGTGCGGTCAACAAACCGCTTAGAGGTTCGGTCAGGGTTGAGCTGCGGAAGAAGACGTTAACTTTGAAATCAACTCTCTTGCGTGGATTTTGGCCTTAGAGTGACTTAGTTGATGTTAAGAAGTTTATGACAAATTCTATAAACAGTATAAAATATTAAGGTCTTTTACATAAAGATAGAAGACCGTGTTGAAATAGCATGGCCAGAATCGCTAGTCCTCTCCAGCATATGGACTGGTGGTCAGTCCGGAAATGATGTCTCACTCACTGAACCACTCACAGATAATTGGAGTCAGATGAATCATGGCTTCGTCATCTTGGAATATGCTTGTGCCATCATGGGAAAAAAAATCCATTGACGATAAAACCTGGTCCATAACATTGCTAAACCTAGACCTGACCAACTGAAGCAACTCCAGACCATAACACTGCCCCACAGGCCTTTACGGTAGGCTCGAGGTATAATGTGTGAATCACTTCATCCACCTCTTGCCCTATGACTCTGGAACAGAGTAAATCTGGAGTCATGAGACCCTGTGTGACCCAATGCGTCATAAGTTGCAGAGTCTAATTCTTAGGCCAGTAATATATGAATCAGCACGCCGCATTCTGGGTCATTTCCAGGTTCATGGAATGTTCTTAGCAACACGGAAGAGATTGCTAACATGTTCTGAGCGCTCTTATTGGCTACCAGTGATGTCATCACACACAGTCACACACAGTCACAGTTTTAAAGTGCATTACAGACCTGCAATACAGCGCACTGATTGATTTGTTATTGGCCTAAGAATTACCCTTGCCATGTCCGGCTCATTTTGCCAGATTGAGTAACGTGACCTTTTCCCATTGCTTCTTATACTCAAACTGAAGCCTTTTCCCTCTGATTAGCCTCACCAATAAGTTTGGTGTCCTTAAGGCTATGCCGCTCTTTAGTCCTAGCCCCTTGAGTTCTCTAAGCACCGTGGCAGTGGAAACACTCTGAATTCACCAAACATGTAAGTGATCTTCAATTATGATCATTCAAGAGTCTTTTCCGGCCATGTTTCAGGTCAATAGTTTTCAGTTATTCTGGCATGTCCCACACCAAACTATTTTTTATTTTTCATTAGCAAAAGACATGGTCAAATGAAATTGAATATTACTAAATTGAATGTAAACATTATACCGTCAGCATACTCTTTGTAGTTCCCCCGGCCCTGCATCCCATTTAGTGAAGCTGCAGGTATAAATTTTGATGGGATACTTTAAAAATAGCTGCAAGCAACAAACAGCCTGCGTGCATTGCGTGGCATGCTCTGTTCCTCTGGTTTCTCTGCAGTATTGTGGCATCTTTACCTACAATACAAATCGCCTTGAGGCGACTGTCTGTTGTGAATTGACGCTGTATAAATAAAATTGATTTGATTTGATTTGATTTGATTCTCAGCTGTAATGTCCTGACACTGAGTTTGTGTGAAAATGTTTTAGGAAGTTTAGGTGTTTAAACTTACCTAAACAGCAAGGGAAACTGAAATAGTGCCAAATGAGACTTAAACCTTCAGACTTTATTTATTTTAAAGATAGATGTAGCCATGTGATGTGACCCACAGGGCAGGGTATGACCTAGTTTATCCTTTTGGCTCTAATAGGCTCTAATAGTTTACAAAATTAACATTGTGTCGTATTCAGTAAGACTTTAAACTAGCGACTGAGGCTATCAACTCATCAGGAAACCTTTTTTACTGAGGTCATAGATCAGCTCTTTTACCCATTGTCAGTGCCTCCCTTTGGCTTTGATAAGAAAATTGATTAATATGTGCATGAATGAACACTAAAATTTAACAATCATTTATCATTGCTGTACATCTCTCACCTGGGGCCTTATCCTTTTGATAATACTCGCCCTCAGCGGGGTGGCTCGCACAGATGGAAACACCTAAGACAGAATTCACAAGTTTGTGAACAGATTTATTTGCTTTCACAGCCAACAGGTCTTTTTACAGTCCTTAAAGCTAATTAGATTTTCCTTCACTTTAACACTATTCTTTTTTTCTGGTAATAAAAATAGGAAAACAAGTTAATTTCTATTATCTTATTCTATAATTTTGTAAATTCAACAAAAAACATGCCATTACTGGAATGAAAATTAAAAGTTAAGTTATCAAATAATCATGGTCACATTTGAATTATTTATACCTATTAGTAATCTTGATGTGTTTGTACTTTATCAGCTGTTATCGATATATTTAGTTATAATGCCTAAAATTGCTTGCAAACGGCTCTTTTGATAGTAAATATTTTGGACCCCTGCCACAGTGCCATTCTCTCATCGAGTAATCAGAAGAATCGCCTCCTGCAAGCATTAAAAATAATGCAGGTTTATTTCAGAGCTGTTCAGTGTATACTCAAATCCCAGATTCCTGCTTGAAAGTCACGTATTTGTGCCCCGCCTAACTCTACCAGAAGCACTCGTGTATGAATGTCTCAGGAAGGCTCGTGTGGGTCGCTTCAGTCGAAATGGTCGTGTAGTTCTCGTTGGATTGCCCTCTGCTCTTTTCCCCTCCAGCAGTTTCAGCCACGCCTGTGTTTTGTGCTCTGTAAACGTCGGTCTAGAAATGTGGAAACATTGTGACTCACAGTTCAGGGGCTGCAGTGTGTTTATCACTATAAATGCAAAGCTGTTTTTGTTGATCATTATCTTAGTGTCGATGATTTGGAAAAAGAAGTGGGACGGCACTAGCTCAGCTTTCTAGGCTCCTCCAAAAACTAATCTAATCCAACTGACTGTAATACGCAGTTAAAATCCTGTTAAACAATAAAGAATTAATTAAATACACACTGCGCTGCCTCTGCTCATTGACTGAAATGTAGTGAAGTGTGTGCATGCAAGGGTCCCAAAGTGGATCCACAGACTGCAATGAATATTTTAGTTAACTAATCTGTTTCTTACAGACACAAACGCTGAGATGAGACTCCTTCCTTCAGACTGCTGGCTGCTTCCATAACCAGATAAACCTAGGAAAGAAATTATAGGATATACACAAATCAGCTTCATAAGTGTCCTTGATAAAAAGGCCATTTGGACTGTAATGGAGCAGTACCGTGACCGATCGCACGAGAACAGACAAGAATACAGAAAAACACATCAGCATACGTACACTGTACCTGCAGACACCTGGGGTAAAGCATGTGATGGCAGCAGGTAGAAGAATGTTATAGTTTGTTAAATACAAATATTCAGTTTATTTTGCATATTTGATTCATAAAGATTATAAATATTATAAACATTTTATTTTGTAGTGAAGTGAACCTTTAACCTTGAAGTTACAGGGTAGCCGGATTTGTGCTGTTATATTTTTTAATCAAAACAAGCATTTCCTATCATTCCTATCAATTTGTCTGCTTAAAATTATAATCAGCCTGTCCAGTTAGGAAGCAGAAACCACACTGAAACCGCACTCGCTGTTCCAGCATCGGGGAAGGCCACAAGCCGAGAGCGGCATGCCATCGGCCACTTTTGGATCTCGGTGCTACTGTAAATCACTTCAGCTGCCTTAGAGATAAAAGTAAATGGACTAGTTCTTATATAGCACTTTCCACTCTAGCTGAGCACTCATAGTGCTTATACAACATGTTTGCATTCATGCAAGCGCTTCCTTCTACAGCTAAGTGCTTTCCATCTAACATTCATACTCAAGATAATGCAAGATTTGTGCTCTGCAAAATCAAGGAGACGTTGGCATGCAGACTGGAGCAGCCATGAATCGAACCACCAACCTTCTGATTAGTAGATGACCTGCTCTACCTCCAGAGCCCCAGCCACCCTGAAAGTACTGTGTGACATTTTCTTAGTTCAGTCAGGACCACTTTAGTCTAAATAGGAGCGTTATTATATATTTGGTGATGTTATCACTAACAAAATTGGCCAACAATCATGTCCAGTTATGCATTATACAGAACTGAATCGTTCACATACTGCACGTTACTTCAACCACATGGGAATCCCGTGAAATGAGAGACAAGATCAGTTGTTAGGGTACATTGACTCCAACATAAAGATGCATCTCAAAATATATACATACCCACACATCACAGAGTAAGGAAGCCAAATGAGTCAGCAGAATTAAAGTTTCACAGTTTCTCACATTAAACTGAAGTACATATTTGAGTACTGTATAGTACTCAAATTGTGTCTCTATATACAATCTGGGTTTTGAACCATTGTTACCACACACTGCTCAATTATTCCAGGTCTAAGCTGACCTCCTGTCAGGTCTGAGCATCGGTGAGCTTTTTATAGATGTTTTTTAGACACAAGCTAAAAGTGTTAAACTAACTCAGTTTACTGTTAGTGATAACTGTTAAACACTACAGTTAAAAGAGATCAAAAACATTTTTGTACTCACTATATTTTAATATACTGGAATTATATCAATACTGAGCAATAAATCTGGAATAAAAACAGATGTGTGTCAGTTAAATATTTTGTGGTATTTTACGTTGTCGCCTTGGTGTCACCACAGAAACTCATCTGTAGTGAGTTTAGGCTGTCAGTCCACTGTTACCTCAGCTGTCGACACCGAGTGAGAAGCATCCGTGTGCTGTAAAACTTTATGAAGTTAGCGTCAGTCCTCTGACAGTGATACTGAGATGAGTTATTGAGGATATCCTGAACTTTTCTCCCTGTAAGCGCTGCTGCTGCACCGCTCTCTAGCTACATAGATAAAACATTATTAGACAGATCAACGATGTCCATCTCAACTACTGTGTTCAAGACAGCAGGGCAACAGGGCCGCTTCCACAAACTGACGCCTGCTCTAATGTATTTTAAAAGGATCATTTCTAATTGAGGGGGCATCACTTTGTTGGGAGACATAATTACACACTTATACTAATAAATATACATTGATAACTGTTTTTCTTTTTCTATTAAAAAACCTCAAAAAAGAAAGTGACGGTGTCATTAATATGAACAGCCTGAAAGAGTTAGTAGAATTAAAGAAATTTAAAAAGAGTAAAAAAACCAAACAAAAAGTTAGATAAATGTTCTGTTTTAACACTGTTTACCTGCAGTAGCACAATTCAGCTCTATGTGCTTTATATTTTAATTCAGCTGTTGGACCTTCATCTAAATCCGAATGGTCTGCTGAGAAAATATTACTGCCACCTGCTGGCCATTAAAAAGAATGCAGGTTTTTTAAGCGACTGCTTTTTAGACCCATAAGCTACATCCATCTTTTACCCTGATCAGGTATTACTTTTCACAATTTCATATCTTAATTCTTTTTTAAATATTTAATTATATAATCAAATATGGACTATTCAGGACCTCCTGCCCTTCCATGTATATACATGGAACGCCTGAGGTGGTCACAGTAGCATTAACTGTCATGGTCCGGGGTCCTGTGGACCCCGTGGTTTTGTGTCTCTGTGTTTTTGTCTGTTTTATTTTGGGTTTTGAGTGTGGGGTTTGGTTCTGTGTTGTTTTCTAGTCCTGTTTCCCGTGTCGAGTCTGTGTCTCTGTTCCCTGTCGTGACTTCCTGTTTTATTTTGATACTCCCCTGGTCCCTGTCTGTTGTATTCTGTTTTGCTTCCCCTGGTCTTGTCTTGTGATTTGTGCCACCTGTTTCCACTCCCCTCATTAGCCCTCTTATTTAAGTCCTGTGTTTCCGGTCCCTGTTGTCGCGTCGTCGTCTTATGTGGATGTTTCCCTGCGGTGTGTGTTTTGTTTTTGCCTTTTGACCCAGCCTGAATAAAGCTGAGTTTATTTTCACGTCCTGACTGGTGTATCCTGCATTGGGGTCCTCTTCCTGCCTGCCACACAGCCGATCCATGACATATTCCCTCATATCCA
>VUQK01027390.1:5712-16591 GCA_015106715.1 Bujurquina vittata | reverse complement strand
TTCTTCCCCCTATCCTCTTTCCCTGTTTTTTTAAAAAAAAAAAAAAGAGTATGGCTACTTTAGTTTTTTTTTTTTTCATTTTGGGTTTCCAGGGCAGTCCTAACACTGTGACCTGCAGGAATTAAATGCATGCCTGTGCATTAAAGTGCCCCTTACTTGTGTGCTAAGACTGCTTCATGGGGCTGCATGGGGTGAGTTTGCTACTGCTGTAGGAGAAGGGGAATTTGGGGAACGTAGCCAACAAGGAAGCTGAGACATCATTACATCCACTATGGGTTTTAATTATTTAAAAATATATACAGCAACAGCAGCACAGAAGAACATAAAACTGTCTTCTCTTCAGAAGGAGCAAAACTAAAACACCAACCAGCAGCTTAAACATGAAGCAGCTTCAACAAAAATCCAGTCTGCAAAACTTCGCAGTGCACCAGCGCAGTATCATGGTGGAGCCTCCGATTATGTACTTCACTTTACGGGCATTCCTGACTGGTCTACTCGATGTTTCAGTATGCTACCTGTTGATGATGCTTTGAGAGCAGCACCTCTCTTTCTCTCTGTGACAGGAAATTGTAACCTGAGACTATAACGGCGGCACTTTGCATATGTTTGCATAAACTGACTTAACCACTCAGAGCAGTGCTTAAAGCCATTCTGCAGAGGCCTGTGCACGTGAAGACCTGCAAGGAAAGAAAGTTACTGTTAACATTTGCTACATTAATCTTAGGTGCATGCATGTGCATTTGCCTTTCAGCCCAATTTAAAATAAATTTCTTCTTCTCTTCTCTTTATTTGCATCATTACAGCAAAAAAGTTAAATTCCGTTATCAAAGAATGTGAAAGCTACCCATAATAACTGGCTCCATTAAAGTGGATTTTGTGGTTTTCCCAGTGGTAGACTAGCCAAACTTGTTTCAGTGAGTTATCACAAACATCCCTGCTTAAAATGCAATAATTCAGATCCACGGAGGATCCGTGGATTTACACTGAGAGAACAGTGAGCACAGTCCATCCGGGTCCTCATGTCAGCCGCATGTTTTGAGTCCCGTGAGCTGCAAGTTACTGCTCCAGGGCCTCATCCCGGGCCTCATCCCGGGTCTCCTGATTTTCCACAGCACCTCCCGTTTCCTCCGCTGCTTCTGCAGCCGTGTTTTCGTGCTCTCTGCCCCGCTGCGCCTCACTCTCTTTTATGTTTAAACTGCTCAGTTGATCTGATGTCCTGTTGGTTTCAGGGAGAGGCTGGAACGAGAGGGCCTCCGGGGCCGAACGGCTCACCTGTAAGTTTACAACATTTTACTGCTACTTGATTATTTATTATTTAGTTTTGCTTCCTGGTTTGAATGTTTTATCTTTCATTTTAAGGGTCAATCTGGACCACAAGGACCACCTGGGGATGTTGGTGATCCCGGACACATGGTACTGTAATATAACATCATACTTACATGCATTTTATCAGTTCATAAACTTTCATACACTCAATGTTTTTCACATATTATTTACATTTTGTTTTAAATTTTATGTTGTTTTTTTGGTGAGCTGCTGTAGAAATGACCTGAATGCATAATGAGGCTGTTTTCAGAATGATGGATGTTCACGTTCTGTCTGTGTTTGTTAGGGCCCACCAGGGCAAAGGGGACCTGAAGGCCCTTCAGGGAAGCCAGGCGAAGATGTAAGTTAGCTTTGAGATGCTTGTCTGTCCTGATATGTGGAACCTTAGAGAAATTAAAAACACATCTTGAAGTTAATTAATTGGGGAGACAGTTAACTGGGGAAAGTGCTGGTCTTGATGATTACAGTACACGAGGGCAGGTGAAGAACTGGTCTGCAACTACCGGTATCATGTTATTTATAAAGGGACTGGTATACTTGGTTGCAAAGATAGGTGTTCACATCAAACATGGTCACACTTTCAAATGATTTGGTAAGCATATTTAGTAATCCCCGTGAGACTAAAAAGCTCATGCTTTAGAATCTAGATGTCCTGTATCCAAAGTCCTCTGAAGGTCCACAGAAGCCACAACTATGAGTGTTCAAACCTGCTGTTTGTGAAGTTTGGCTGCCCCTCCTCTCCTCCTTTGGCTTAAAGGAAGAGAGGAGGGAACTAAAACAGCGGTGAGAGAGGATGAACTGAGGATCTACAGCAATGCCCAGTATGAGTAAATTAGGATCATTTTGAATCATGCAAAGCTACTCTAGTAAAGTACAGATATAAAAATATGGAGTTGGAAATGAGTGAAATGCATCCCCTTGGTTATAAAGATCATACAGTACAGTATAAGTGTGTTAATACTCAGGGAAAAGGATATTTTACAGTCTAATAATGTGTAAATATCTTTTCCTCACACAGGGAGAATCAGGCAAAGCAGGAAACACTGGGGAGGTTGGATTCCCCGGCTCAGCAGTAAGCTTCAACCTAATAAAGATTAAATCTCCTGCTTTATTATTGTTATTGTAATCAGTAGACATAACTAATAATGCTCTTCCATGCTTTAGGGGCCTAGAGGGTTTCCTGGGACACCTGGGCCTCCAGGCCTGAAGGGTCACAGAGTGAGTAATAGTTACAAGCAGCAGTGGTATCGTGATTATTTCATTTTGCTTTAAACTCTTCTATCATTCTTTTTTATGCATGTTTGCTAAAGAATAAAGCCAGTGCACTCAGCCTAGCTCTGCATACCCAACATAAACCAGCTTGTGAGTCTTTTTCTCTTTCATTAACAGGGCCATGGTGGACCACCAGGGCCAAAAGGGGAAACCGGAGCTGTTGGATCTAAGGTACAACTGACATAAAACAGTCGCTCTGTCAGTTTGTGCCATTGGTTGATTAGATGTTTTTCATTAAACATCTTGTTTTCTGTCTTTTGGCAGGGTGCTACAGGACCCAGTGGTCCATTGGGAGCACCTGGACCGATGGTAAGTGAAGTTATGCTTAAAGTTTCCATAGAGCGAGCATATGCTCAGGTACAGAGTGACGGCAATGAATTGCCTGGAGCAGATCATCCAGTTGATTACTCTTTTAAGCAGACGTGGACACTAAGCCCATATTCACTTCCCTGTAACTAAAGCTCCTCACCTTAAACCTGTACATAAATAAAGAAACGGGTGTAATTTATCACTTTCTGTGGATAACAGGGTCCTGCAGGGATGCCGGGGGAGAGAGGACGCTCTGGACCAGGTGGTATAGCGGTAAGGACGATAACGCCATGCAACAGCAACACCTGCTACCACAATCTGTTTTTTTAACCTTTGATAATTAATGTCCAAAATAAATATTGTTGCCATTATTCAAATTCTGTAAGTACTTTAATGTTGAAATTCAGCTATTATCTAAAATACAGACTTCCAAGCTCTGTTTAGCCTAGTCTGTGATTTTTGAACCAAACTGGTTTTTGCCTCTTAGGGTAAGCGCGGTCCTCCTGGCAACGTCGGGAAACCTGGTCCGATGGTAAGTCAGAATACGCTGCGTTTTTTAACTTTTTTTAAAAAATGAAACATGATATTTTCAACATCAGTTTGTAATGCTGAGGTAAATCTGAGGGGAAGATATTTGGGTTTCAATCATCACTCCTATTTTGAACATATTTTGATGTGTTTCTTTGCTTTTTCTTCATTTACACGTATGTGAACGAGTCATGTCAGTAATGGGCCCACAGTCACACGGTACAAAAGTAGTGATACTTTAATAGTTGCTGTGCCCTGTTATACCTGGAACCTTTATGTTTGCATATTTTTACATGTGAATGGGGTTATAATATTACAGTAACATGTCAATACTCTTTCCTAACAGGGCCCCTTGGGTCTTAGTGGCCCATCTGGATATCCAGGTACTCCAGGAATGAAGGTAAGTAACAGAGAATATAACTACTTGCTAATTGAATATATTTTTAATGTTGTCAAAGCCAAATGTATCACTTTTTTGTCTATATTAATTGCTCTTGGCTGTTGTTTTCTACAGGGACAGCCTGGCCCCACGGGAGTCCGCGGTCCAGAGGGCCCCCAGGGACAGAGAGGAGAGACCGGTCACCAGGGCAGAGTTGGACCTGTTGGCCTCAGGGTTAATTTCTTACTTAACCTATACTTGCACATCACACACACACTTCAGAAAGTCACATTTTCTACAGATTCTAGATTGACTGAATGATCTCATTAGATCATTTTTGTGTTCACAGGGGCCCATGGGAACAGATGGAGGCCCAGGTTCCAAAGGACCAGTGGTAAGTTCACACATATTCACTCCAGGCTTGTTCTTATTAAGAATAAGAATACAGTTAAGTCACAAAAAACCATGTTTAACTCTTTACAGGGTAATCTTGGGCCTCAAGGTCCAGGCGGCCACTCTGGACCCAGTGGCCCACCGGGACCTCAGGGAAGCACTGGTCAGCCGGGTATCAAAGGACAACTGGTAAGCTGCCTCCAAGTTTAAACTGAGTTCTTGCTTTTAAATTGCTCGGGTTGTTTTAAATGCTTAATGAACAGTGTGCTATTGCTTAATGTGCAGGAAACTCACATTTTTGCATTTTTGTGTCAAAGGGAGATGTCGGTGTCGGTGGATTTAAAGGAGAAGCTGGACCTAAAGGAGAACCTGTAAGATTCACATCAAAAATGTTGAGGCATTTCTGTATTATAAATCCAGAGTTGCCTCTTACCCTGTTTCATGCTTTGATTTCCTAGGGTCCGCCTGGAGCCCAGGGAGTCATTGGACCTCAGGGTGAGGAAGGAAAGCGAGGACTTCGTGGAGACCCTGGCTCTGTTGGTCCTCCTGGCCCTGTTGGTGAAAGAGTAAGCCAGGATTGTGCCTCCTATTCTAACACTGATCCATCAGATAGTTGTTCTTCAGGACAGGAGTCCGCTCAGTCAATCAGCCCAGGCTTTGCATTAAATAATCATTTGTTTTTCAGGGATCTCCTGGGAACAGAGGATTCCCCGGTGCAGATGGGCTGCCAGGACCTAAGGTGAGAGTTAGTTACTATTCCTGGAAATCACCCTACATGTACACACATGATTGCAGTTGTGCTTTGAACATTTGGTTTAATTCTTAACATTTTGTTTACTACTTTATTTGTTTAAACCAGCAAATTCAAATTTTTGTCAAAAGGGTGCTCAAGGAGATCGTGGAATATCAGGCCCACCAGGACCAAAAGGTTCTCTGGGAGACCTGGGGCGCACAGGAGAACCTGGGCTACCAGGTGCAAGGGTAACACAAGAGCTTAGCATTTTACTTTTGAGCTACAGTATCTCTGAATCTTTATCTACACTGCTCCAGTTTGCTATACTTACATTTTAAAACTTTTCTACAGGGGCTGACTGGCACCCCTGGAGTCCAAGGTGCAGAGGGCAAGTCAGGACCACTGGTAATTCTGAGTGACTGGAGTGTGTTTGAATCACAATTACTGTAAGTTTGCTTCAAGATTGTTAACCGTTGGTTGTGTCCTTTTAAGGGTGCCCCAGGTGAAGATGGGCGCCCGGGTCCTACAGGGCCCATTGGAAACCGAGGGCCTGCAGGAACCATGGGAGTACCAGGCCCCAAGGGCTTCAGTGTAAGTCTGCAGAGTCAATGAAGCTGTGTGTTAATAGTCGCATCAGTCTGAAAATGTCCTGTTATGTCTCTAATTCAATGCATTTTATTCCGAAAGGGTGACCCAGGAAAGACGGGTGAACAGGGATCTGCAGGAGTGCCAGGTCAGAGAGTGAGTACTATTTCTGAATGCAGACTTCTGCTGCGTCTCAAACCGCAAGCTTCTCACACACACGCTGTTACACACTTACGCACTATTTCAAGTGCACAGGTAAAACCACAAATTACACTATGGTAGCATTGTTATTTGATTATGCTGGACAGTATTAGATGTGGTCAAAGGCATGACCAGGTGCAAATGTTCACAAAATGTAGTAGCTAGAGTGACAGTCGCCATCAAATGATCTGGTGAGGGCACGCATTTCTGTGTTAAATTTAGAACAACACTGCTGTGTCAAAATATTTTGCAATACAAGAAAACGGTATATACTGGGTACTACATGAAAGTACTAATATATGTATCTGAACTGATTCATTAGATCTTTCAGGAGCACAGAAGTCATTAGCAATGTGATCAGCCTAAACCCATATCAGGCTATTAGGAGATGAAGGAATGGATCCCCAGCAGGTTTGTAATGGGCAGGTTTTCTAAGTGTGACTTTGTCCGCAGGGTCCTCCGGGAAAAGATGGAGAAGTTGGGCCTGCAGGACCCCCTGGTCCACCTGTAAGTGTCTGATTACTCTTTTATGACACTATTTGCTAAGACTTTTTTTGTTGCTGTTGAAAATTACCCAGAAATGTTTGTCCTCTCTCAGGGTGTTGCGGGAGACAGGGGAGAGCAGGGGCCTCCAGGTGTAAACGGATTCCAGGTGTGTAATTGTTCTTGACTGATGGTAAAACGGCAGAACGGGTTCAAACAGTTCATAGAGTTGGATAATTGTGGTTCAAAAATGATTTCAAATAGCGTGAAATTTATCGGCTTTTGCTTTTTTTAGGGGTTGCCTGGAAATCAAGGGCCTCCTGGAGAGTCTGGAAAACCAGGTGACCAAGTGAGTCAAACAAAAACTATGAAAGCAGTTTTGAGTTACATCACACAGTTTTGGATGAATTTAAATTTTATATTTTTTTGGACTCAACATACAATACAACCCTTTTCTTTCAGGGTATTCCCGGAGAGCTTGGTCCCGTGGGTCAGATCGGACCTCGGGTAGGTGAACTGCATTGATTTCAATCAGTCCATGGTGGAGTTTGGCGGCCCTTTGCTCCCCCGAGGAGTTAACTGGAATAAGAAGACATGGTGGAGTTTGACCATCCAAGACTCAACTGTTCATATCTATTTTCTAGGGAGAGCGTGGGATTCCTGGAGAGAGAGGAGAACTGGGCCCTACTGGTCTGCAGGGAGCTAAAGGAATTCCTGGTGCACCAGGTCCAGACGGGCCAAAGGTACTGTTACACAGCGTTGACCAACATGTACATCAAAAGTGTGGAGCAGTTTAGGCAAATTTGTGCTAACCTTGATGTTTGTCACTGAAGGGAAGCCCTGGTCCCACCGGTGCTCTAGGTGATCTGGGTCCTCCAGGTCTTCAGGGAATGCCAGGAGAGAGGGGCATCTCTGGTCCTCCTGGGCCCAAAGGTGAAAGAGTAAGTGTGTGATCTTCTTTGCAAAAATCTTAGTAGTCTTTTAAAATGTTCTGAGTTAGTTTCTTCATTAGTACATTTCTCTTCAAACTGACTCCACCTCTTTTCATTTGTTGTCTTTGTTCAGGGATCAATTGGTGAGAAAGGATCTGAAGGTACACCCGGAAATGATGGCGCAAGAGTGAGCAAAGCATCTTTGACTTGCAAACACATTTACTCTCAACTCACCTTTTGAACAAAGAATTTTGGAAACCTTTGCGATGAACCTAAACTAATGCCTGTCCCTGCTTGTTGAAAGAAGTCTGTCTGCTGACATGACTGCACAAGTTACTGTTAATGATGAGTGATGGTGTCGAGCAAAGATCCCCAACCATGTTTCTTCACTGTCAACAGGGAGCTCCAGGTCCCGTTGGCCCACTAGGATCTGCTGGACCCAGCGGTGAGAAGGTAGAGTCTTTATCAAACACACGTAAAGCACCAAAGCACTTCAAGGTTCTGACAGCAGGAGTATTGTTCTGTGAAGGACGCTCTTTACCTCATACTGCTTTTACACATTTAAAAATGAAGTGGTGTTCAAATGATTGCAATAAACCTGTGGTTTCTTTACAGGGAGAACCCGGACCCAAAGGACCAGCTGGGCCTCCCGGATCCAGAGGAACGCCTGTGAGTAGACCTCACCAGAGTTTTCATCATGCATATTGAGTATAAGTTGTGTTAAAATATATCAGGTCATTACAAAGTAATAAAAACATTCATGTTGTGCTGCAGGGGTCAAGAGGCGACCCTGGCCCTATTGGTGCTGTTGGATTTTCTGGACCCCCTGTAAGTACACTGAAGCGCTTTCCTAAATATATGTGTGTCTTTGAAAATGCTGCAAGAGGTAAGGGAGGAAAAAATATCTGTTACCTACACCTCTCAGGGTCCTGATGGCCAACCTGGAGTGAAGGGAGAGCCTGGAGAGCAAGGCCAGAAAGGAGATGCAGGGTCTCCTGGACCACAGGGCTTGGCTGGTGCCCACGGACCTCCTGTGAGTAACTCATCACTATACTTTTAGTTTATCCACTTTGGATGCGAGGTTTAGAGATGCTAGCTTTCATCCCCTGCAAGCATGCAGCTGAGAGACTGTGTTCTAATGAAATATTTGTATATTCTTTAGGGTCCAGTTGGTGTTGCTGGACTGAAAGGAGGAAGAGGAACACAGGGGGCACCGGTAAGATCAGTTCATCCTACAAGTTCCTTTAAAAACACTCTATTATTTGTAGTCACGTTTCTGAAAGCAGCTTTTGTTATGAATCTGCAGTATCTGAAGGTCTTTCTGTTTGCAGGGCCCCACTGGTTTCCCCGGATCTGCAGGACGGGTTGGACCTCCTGGCCCACCTGTAAGTACTGCTCTGAATTTGTAGGAATACAAAGTAATTACAGACAAACATTCTTTTTAAAAAAAATTAAAATGTAAAATTGTAAACCACCAAAAATAACATAATTGCCTGCTTTTGTCAACTTTGCAACTAAAACGCTCTTCTGAAATCGTCACTGAAGCAACGCAAAGACAAAGTTGTACGTTAAGGCGTCACTTTTCTTTTTTGTGATTAATTATTTAATATTATCTGCATGAAAGAAAAAAAAAAGGCCAGAAATAGATGAGAAAAGCGGGATATGATTTCCATCCCCCTTCTTCAGCCAGCACACTTTACCTCCCCTCCCAAACCCACCCGCAACATCACATGGTGGAGAAGCATTTGTTTTTCTCAGACGGCCCTACTGACGAGGATATAATAAATGAAAGGTCACACACTGGATAACTGGATTCATTTTCTGCAATGTTTCACTCATGTGATTCTAGCTGACCTCTGAGTAGGAACGATAATTGGGAGATAGATGAAATCTGTGTTCATCTGTGAGCAATAATATGTAACATATTTAGTACTGTATGTTGTAGTCAATCATAGGAAAAAACAGTCAGAAAAATACTGCCCATATGAGTAAAGGGCTTTCTAAAGAGGTGACTGAGAGATTTCAAGAGAAGTTAACCCAACTAACAGTTTCTACACTTGATGGTTTTCAGCAACCATTTGGAACAAAGATATATTTTATGACTGTAACTCATCCTATCAGGGTCCAATTGGAGAAGCCGGACCCCTGGGAGCTCCAGGAAAAGAAGGTCCTCTTGGACTCCGTGGAGATCATGGACCCCCTGGAAAACAAGGAGAACGTGGACCTTCAGGACCACCAGGTAGCCCAGGAGACAAAGGGGACTCTGGAGAGGATGGCCCCACGGTAAACCCATATTACTTTGTATAGTTTTACACAATTTTAATTAATACAAAAAAAAATCCTAACACAAGGCTCCTCTTTAACACAGATCAAGTTTGCGTGCTTTTTCTTCTGTTTGTCTTAAAGAGTATTCGATTTGATGTCGTCTGCTTTAGGGTCCTAATGGTCCTCCAGGACCAGCTGGAACTACGGGACAGAGAGGCATTGTGGGTCTTCCTGGTCAGAGAGGAGAGCGTGGGCCGTCAGGTCTTCCAGGGCCAGCGGTCCGTATCAAACCCCGTTCCTGCTGTGCAACAGTTTCATGTCACTAACGATAAAGTCTAAACTTGGTACTTGTGTTTGTTTGGCTGTGTTATGAGCTGATGGCCTCGTTTTTGTAGGGTCCCCCAGGAAAACAGGGATCCACAGGCGGACCTGGAGATAAAGGTCCTCCAGGTCCAGTCGGTGTTCCTGGTGCTAATGGACCTCGTGGTGATCCTGGTCCTGATGTAAGCACATGTTTTAAAGTTGTTGCGGTTCTCAAGTTGCACTACCAAATCTGTCTAAATGGGTTTTTTTTTTCTTTGTCTGGTCCTCAGGGTCCTGCAGGGTCTGATGGCCCACCAGGAAAGGACGGTGTTCTTGGACAAAGGGTACGATGCAGTGAGGGTCAAATTGTTACCTTTGGTTGTGTACTGCAAATGTTAGACCTCCAGTAATTACTCATATTAATCTGGACTAAGGATGCCTGGATGTTCCACTCACATAAAACTCTCTTCTTAGAAGGCACAGAGAAGGATATGGGTAAACATAGCAGAGTGAAAGATCTTGTACATGAGTTTGGAATGCACAGATATGATATACCTGTTTCCAGAGCTGCTGCGTTTTCAGCATCTGTGTATTGTTTTCTGATGACTGAGGAGGTACCGGCAGTCCAAGAATGGACTGTTGAGACAGCCAGAATAAAGATGTCCTATAAACAGTTTGATAGCCTGGGCTCAACCTGAAGTCATACATAAAAAAAACCTCTTCATTGAAGGACTGAATATAAAAGAGTGGTGGTTACACACTAGTTAACTATTGGAAAACAGAGCAAATATTCAGCTTTCTTCAGCTTGGGCCACAAGATGCAGGGAGGTGTCGAGTTTACTGTTTAATAGGAATGGACACAAATGTCTATTTGTTTTGCACTTTGTTCCTCTAGAGAGAGCAATTTGCTTAATTGGGTGTGATGCTGTTATTTAATGTGTCTACTACGAGTGGTATTTGCAACCAGGGCCAGTTGTGAATGTGGTGATGATGAGTGCTCGACTTTGGTGAGCGCAGCCAGATGAGATTTGTTCATTTGTTTTGTGTGTTTTTTTTTTATTTTTTATGTTGTGGTTTTTTTTTTGGGGGGGGGAGGGAATGTGGTTTTTTTTTTTTTTTTTTTTTTTTTTTTTTTTTTTTTTTTAATTAATTTTTTTTTTTTAGAAAAAA
>VUQK01027386.1:9016-21006 GCA_015106715.1 Bujurquina vittata | reverse complement strand
AAAAAAAAAAAAAATTAAAAAAAAAAAAAAAAAAAAAAAAAAAAAAAACTAACCTGTTTTTAAACAGCACAAGTGTGACCTTCTTGGAGGAAAAAAAAGCATTAAAATATATATTTTAAAAAAAAGTTTGTATGGAAACAAAATGACCACAGTTTATAGTCTATAGTTTGAAAGAAATGGGTCGTGTGTTTCTAAAAATCTCTGATAAAGGCACTTTGAAGCAAGAAAAGTTATCAGAACAAATGTAAATTGAAAAAGAAGGCACATACAGAGAGGTGTCCATATGGCCCACCTGGTAGAGCGTGTACTAACAGGCTAGTTCTTATGGAAACAGTCTCGGTCAGCAAAAGTATCACTACTCTCATATTTTCAGGTATTATTAATATTTTAGTCAAGCCTATTAGGTTCACATAACTGGAGGTCCGCTTCCAATAAATCCAGAAATATTTTTAAACACAAAAACCAAGCTAAACTCTTGTTAAGGTGTTTACAGTTGTCCAACACTGTAAACACCTTAAGGAATATAGTAGGTGTATTTCTTACTGCTTTGACTGCTTAGTCTTTTCTGTAGCATCCCTCTTAACATCTGGCGCTGATACTTCAGACTTTGGAGCTGCTGGTGGTTTTTGTCTCCTACTGGACTGTCCAGATTTCCTTCCTCCTCGCTGGCTCTTGGCCAGCTCAGCCTGCAGACTGTGACCATTCAGAGAGAGACCCTGCAGAGCCTCCAGGGCCTGATCTGCAGCCTGGGGGTCACTGTAGTCCAGGAAGGCCCTGTGCTGAGCTCCCTGCCAGGTAAGCCTCAGCGGAGTGGCCTCCCGCTCTCGGAGGGCAGTTTTCAGCTCACTAACACGCAACCCAGCAGGGATTCCTCCCAAGTAAACTGTGGTCACACTCAGCTGGAGCTTACGCTGAAGTTTTACTTCACTTCCACCCTCTTCTGGGCCCTGCTCCTTTGTGTTCCCTCTGCTTTTTCCTTTTACTGTCTTGCCAATTTCTTGCTCATTACCTGCCTTGCCGTCTCCTCTGCTTTCTTTACTCACTCTAGTCGGATGCTGTCTGGCTTTCGGTTCTCCCTCTACTCTTTTTTCCCGTCTAGAGTCCTGACTGGATTCTCCTTCAGCATCCTGCTGTGTGTTGTGCCTCGGCCTCCGTCTGTTTTGCTTTTTTGGTTGACCGGTGTGCAGACCAGCCTCTGCTGCAACAGGCGCTGCCCCCAGTGTGACATCCTTTCCAGCCTGTTCTTCAAGGGCACGAAGCTTCTTCAGGATGGGGATCTTTTGCATCTTTTCTGTGTCCAGCTAAAGACAAAACTGGACAGACTCAGTAATGCTGAAAGGCAAAATGTGTCTCACACAGCAAACAAACAGACCTGCTCAGAGCTGATGCAGTGCACCTATTCATAATAAAGAGAAAGTTGATAAATGTTCACAGCCCATGCTTAAAAACCATCTTTATACCAGCAGGATATTTCACTTCCCAAGAAGTTAAAAATAAAGTCTGCTGTCTTGATTTGTTGGGTCTTCAAGTGTCTTGGCAGACTTTGATGCTGACCAGTCCTGTAAAGGATATACGGGTCTATTGTTTTTACACTGGCCTGTTTGACCCGTCGTTCTCCTGCCCCTGCAGAGCCAAGGTGGCTGGGCAGAGAAGCCTTTGATGATCAGACACGGCCTTCCTGTCTGTGAGGTCACTGGGTCCTGTTTACTTAAATGCATGTTGTAAGGAACCCAGAGGTTACACACAAACTTGCCACATAAGAAAAATAACCTCTACCATGTCTGATTAAAGACAAATTATCAAGAAGAAAAACACACTGCATCTCAGTAATTCAGAAGCAGTTTATGGTCTACATGAATTTAAATGGAAACAGAAGATGAAGTGAAATAGACTGTAAAAGCTCTCTAAAAACATACCAGTCAATTTAGCAACATTAGCTGCCCAGTTAATTGTTTCATAATTTTGAGGGGGGGGGGCACAAACACATTTTTAAAAGTGTACACTGTACGTACCATGTGCAAAAACTAAACAAATTTTTTTGTTTTTAATGAATAAATGGGTGAATAAGTAAAAAGAAAGGTAAAATAGAATTATTAAAATACATGGACACTGAAAAAAAGAATACTGGACACAGTATTCTGGTGAGGTGTGGTTTTGCTATGAGTCCATTAGAGGGCAGTGTCACTAAGGAAGGACGAAATTTTTGTCATGTAGCCAATACAGAGCATTTCCCTACAAACTTTATGCAAATGTTTGATCCCATGGAAGGAGTTAGGGTTAGTATATCTTCTAATATAATTTATCACTGGGCATTTATTCTCCCCGTAAATGCAAGTTTCATCATGTTGAATGATAACACAAAGGCTGCATGACGGGCAGTTTTACACGAGTCTGTTATGCTGATACTAATCATCAAAATAAAAGCAGCAAACAAAGACCAGGATTTACTTAAGAACACTGACTTACATCTTCTTTTTGCACATTAATTAGATAGCACTAAATAACAGTAATAAAAAAGGAAGCTCCTGAACATCACATTGAGGTGAACCTCTCATGCTTATTCCCAGCTGCATATTTTTATTCTGTTATATTTATTCATTTTAGTTTTTGGATGAATCAGTTTAGTTTGTAAGACACCATTACAGCATGGCAGACATTAACACACTGTTTAAAAAATAATTTAAAGGTGTGTTGTGTTGTTTCATAAGAAAAAATGAAAGTGCAGCAGAGTAACTAAGTAAATGAAGCAGAGGCAAGGCTGGTTGATTTTTATGGCACATATTCTTGACTAAACTAAAAGTTTTCTTCAAAATAAGTCCTTTTTTTAGCAGTGTGCTGTGCTGGGGGGGGGGTAGTATAACAGCTGCTGATAGGAAGAGACTCGATATGCTCATCAAGAAGGCCAGCTCTGTCCTGGGCTGCTCCCTGGACACTGTGGAGGTGGTGACGGAGGGGAGGATGATAGCAAGGCTGTGCTCCATGTTGTCAAATGACTTCTACCCCATGCGTGACACTGTGACAGCTTTGAGAAGCTCCATCTGTGACAGGCTGCTGCACCACAAATCTTTGAGGGAGCACTATCGCAGGTCTTTCCTCCCTGCAATAGTCAGACTTTTTAACCAGCGCTGCTCCCAGAAATAGAAAGGGTCTACTGTGTTCACCATTACTAGCACTGTACAATATACCTCATTTCAAATAGGTTCGGTATTTATTTAGTGCAATAAACAGGTGAAGAAACCAATTTTGTGTGGATCCTGATCATATTCTAACAGCAAGATAGTGCCTTGGCTTTGGTGGAGGACTTTGCTGTTGTAGTTGGTAGTGTAGTTTGGGCAGTTTATAACCTAAAGTGATGTTCCATACCAAACTGATGCAGAATCTCATTTTATAGACCTTTAAAGGAGCTAAATTATGTTAAGTAGGTCAGACCTAAGATGACATTGCTGAGGTACTTGGGTGGAGGTGGGCCACTGATCATGAATGATCAAACATTCATGGAAAAAATACTTTCAGAGCAAGTCATTTTATTGGAACATCCATATTATCAGATTGTTCACTCAAAAAAAAAATAAAAAAGGCAGAGAATTTTTCCAATAACATTATTTTCCAGTAATGGAAATCCACATATTAAGAGCAGAGCATTAATCACAGATGGTAAGTCTTTCATAGATAAAGACAACTCAAAAATTTTATAATTTTTCCAATGTTAAAATCTGTTACTTTTAGCTATGCTTCATAGAATGCTTTTTTCTATGCCCCCCCATATGAATCCATGAGAGACTTGAGGGGACATATGAGGAATGACATACAGCCAGGGTCATGCTTGACACCTTAACCCATATGTCACTATCGCACCCTTTACAGCAGGAATGGACGGTTTCCTGCAGGTTTTAGATGTGTTCCTGATCCAACACACCTGAATCACATATAGAAATCATTAGCGGGACTCTGGAGAACTTGACTGCATACTTAGGAGGTGATTTAGGTGTATTAGATCAGGAACACATCTAAAACCTGCAGGACACAGCCCCTTGAGGCCTTGAGTTGTCCATCCCTGCTTTACAGTCAGGTTGACTACGATAGAACTATTGTGTTTTACACAAAGCAAAGTGAGCTCACGTTACCTTATTCCAGATGATTCCACGTGGCTTAGGTAATTGGCAATCTGTCTTAATAACTCTGGTTGGTGTGAGGATGTAGTCTACACTCAGGTCATGACTTCCCATTAGATCCTCTGGAATGTCCAAGACCTGAAAGCGCAATTATTCCAAAAGTATTCCAATTATTAATGCCAAAACAGCAAGTGGGAAGAAAACCATCTAAACTAGGTCAGTTCATGTCAGTTCAAGTTGAACATCTTTATTTAAAATGTCCAATTTTAATGTCACTCTGTTCTTCAAGTCTTTAAAGAGAGACAAAATAGTAAAATAAGATCTATAAAACATTTGATCTGCTCAGTAAGCTCAAAGCCAGCAAACCAACCTGGCAGTCATGGACGACAGTAACCACCACAGTGGACTCATTCACAGCACCCATCGAAGCCATCATTGCATACTCTAGGTCAGCAAAGCCTTCTCCTTTTCCAATCCGAAAACCTACAGGGGGGAGGCAGAATCACTGAAGCTTTTCTAATTCACAAAATTAAAATCCTTTTTGAGAAGAGGATTTACGTGATCAGAGCCAGTTTAAAATGTACGCTTTACAGTAAAATATGTTTCACTGCAGTACTGCATGGGTTATCTTAGGCATTTTAAAAACGAGGATGAACATGCAGTGTGGTTGGCACACAATTTACATGGCAGGAAGAACACAGACAAAGCCACAATAAGCAGAAGGGATCTGATTACAAACATCTGCCCCAATCTTATTTCTGGTCTTTTTCCTCTGTGCTGGCTGGGGGTGTAGTAGTGCCTCAACAGGCTTAGACAAGTGCAGGGATCACAACACAATAGCTAACGGAACCTTTGTCTCATTCCTCTTTCAGTCAATATAGCCTCCCATCATTTCCCACCATATAGTAAACAACCCTCGCATGAAATAATAACCCTCCCAAATGGATTAATAAAGTTTCATCTAATCTAATCTCTAATTTATAATAATCCACGTACTGATTTAGGAGAGTCACTCCCTAATAACCATCTTGTTCACTATTCAGATAATACTTGTTTTTCCTCTTGGACTATAATACAGGAGACTAAACTAGCCTTGAGGCAGTCTCTCAGTTCATCTACTGTGTGAAACAATTTTCACGCCTCTCCCTTTAAGCCACCTTTCAGCTGCCTGGCTTCCTCTTTTAAACAGAAGGTCTGTACAGTTGGTGGGTGGAGCAGGTGTGATGGCTATATTGGAGATATGTCTCTTACTGACACTGTACAAAGCCAGGAGTAAGAAAAAAACTGTATAAGAAAAAAAAAAGACCAGAAGAATTAAATCTGAAGCCTGATATTTTGGGTTCAGAGTGATTACTTATACATATGTGTAGATTTGATTAACTGAAACTTTGTCCATGTTTAATCTGAACATCCCACAGTGTAACTATAGTGTATCTATGACTGAAAATAAAGAGGAAAAAATAGGTCCACCTTAAATTGAAATAATGTGCATTCTGCAACAATATACAGTAGATTACACATCTGGCTTTAACTACTGTTTAAGGAGTAGTGTGTTTACATCTGGTTTTCATCAGATTTTATATATTTTAGCACAAGTACAGCAAAATTGGTCATGAACTCACTGGTCTGCTGGTCTACCACAATCATAAAACACCATAAAGCTCCATCAACATTCATTATTATCTATATCAGGGGTGTCAAGCTCCAGGCCTCGAGGGCCAGTGTCCTGCAGGTTTTAGATGTGTCCCTGATCAAACACACCTGAATCAAATATAGAAGTCATTAGCAGGACTCTGGAGAACTTGACTGCATACTGAGGAGGTGACTCAGGTGTGTTGGATCAGGAACACATCTAAAACCTGTAGGACACCGGCCCTCGAGGCCTGGAGTTTGACACATGTGATCTATATGTTTAAACTAGCTGATGTTTAAATGTGGCCAATCTGCAGTAGATTTAGGTTACCAATATTAAACTGAACTCGTATTATGATGGGATGTATAAACAGTCACCTTTCTCTGACACTGCCACGGAACCAACCACCATCAGGTCAATTTTTATTTTTGCATCCAGGTCAACAGGTACACTGAAGTCTCTCACACCCTGAAGAAGGTTCAGAGGTTTGAGAGGAGAAGGAAGACAAAAAAAATCAAATTGATAATTATTAGTAATTTATAGGAGAATGAATGTTACTGAATAAGTGTAAACGACAGTAAATTTATACCTGAGAGGAAGCGCATATGCGTAGTTGTTCTTTGCTAGCCCCTTGGGGAGGAGTAATCCTATTGAAAAGACCCGTACGAAGACGAGGAGTTGGAACCAATAAGGTTTTCTGTGCCTGCAAAGAATTATTTCAATAAAGGTAACAAAGACTGAGTTATTTAACATCCTTTAGAGGTTAAAACTGAGCTGAATAAAATCAATGGCGTGACAGACAAACTAGATTTAAATTTAGCAGATGCAGAAGCATCTGATGTCCCTGAAATGTGACTGAAGAACTTACAGGATACAACACAAAAACTTTAACAGTGATATGTAGCAAATCCTAGACTGTAATAGAACATGATCTAAATGTTCTTATTTAAAACTCTACATGCACCTAAAATTACAACAGTTAAAAAATTGATGAGGTGAGATTAAAATAAATAAATCATGTAATACAGCCTGAGGCACTCTGGTTGTTGGTACTTTTTTTTTCTCCACCCAACATTGCAGTGCTACCTGCAGCACTGCCAGCCGGGCACCCTCCAGAGGTTTATCAGGATCCACCTTCACCTCAGGTGCGTGGGTGAACGCCTGCAGCTCCGACACCTTGGCGCAGGCCACAAAAGCCCCCTAAAGCAGAAAGGAAGGCATCGAATGATAGGTTTCTCAAGTTAACTTACTTCCAGGGTGATAAATCGTGCCTGCTGCTGGGGTCTGTCTGGGTTTACTTTGACTGTCTGGCTGGACTTGAACTCCTGCAGTCCTGCAAGGCTGTAGCATGCCTTACCTGCACCCTGGTCAATAAGTACACAATAAAAGATATTCGCTCATGTATGCACTAACGAGACAGCCATTAGTGATTCAAAATCCAAGAAAAATCACACAGAAGCCGTGCTGGTATCCTGGGTGTAGCAATGATTATCCCTCCTGCACCCAGAGGGAGGAACAGGATATTGTTTTTGATATCTTTGTCTGACTGTTTGTTAATATTAGACCAGCAGAACTACTAGTCCAAGGCATACCACATTTTGCAGAAAAGATGGCCAGTAACAGTAAATTTTTTTGCCATAACTGGGTCAAAGTCAAAGGTCAATTTTTTTCTGAAAATCTTGTTAACGAGATAAGTCGAGAATTATATGACTTAGGATGCTTAATTTCACACCCTAGATGCATCTACTAAAAATCCTGCACAAGTTCAAATCTTGGCAACCTTGACCTCAGGGTAAAAGGTCAAAGGAAAATTATGGGCATGGACAATAGGACCTGTGTGTTGTTTAGAGAGTGAGAAGTTCAAATTAGCTAAAATGTCTGCTGGGGACAGGGTTTGTTGTGTGGACACCACTTGTTTCACCTATACAGCCATTATTATTTTGTTCAGTTAGTTATAAACCAGACAGTCACAGAATCTGTTTTAAATACTGGCTTCAATTACTAAGCTGACCTTTGTAAAAGCAACAAAAACCCTTAATGTAATGCAAGGTGGGTTTTTTTTATTTTTTGGATTATTTTGTTGTTTATCTCCTAGCTCCACTTAGTCTCAAGTTTAATTTGTTTAATTTGGGGGGAACATGATGAAACTAGTAGCAGTGGTTGAGCTGCCAGTGCATTACTTTGAATGAGAACTACACCTTCAACTAAACTGCTTTAACCTGCCTTGAAATTTGGGATTCTGTTGTGGACAGGCCTCGGAAAGTTTGCCAGATTCCTTTCTTCTATGTAGTCCCAAACTTTGTGACGAATGTCCCGTTTCGATGCTCCTGGAGAGTAAAGGGGGGACATTGTAACAATCGCAGACCAAAGCAATACAAAGCAACGTTTACAGCGTTACATTTGGCGAATCGATCATTTTACCAACAATTTCAACGACAAAGCAAATGTTTTATGAAACCGCTAACCTACCCGGGTTTATTTTTATGACGGGATCCATTGCTGTATTAGAGCTCCAAACTGATTTATTGTACAACACTCGGATGCACTCACGCAGTAAAATCGAACACGTGAGCTCTGTAACGTAATACTGATGGAACAGCTGCTTGTCAATGTTTATCACTGCTACGGCGGCTCAGAGGGACGAGTCTAGCAAAACGCGAAAGCGGCTCTGGGCTTCTAGGTATCCGTAGCCTGGTAAGTCGCACGCTCGTACTTCTCAAATACAGAATACAGTTGAAAAAAAGCTAATTTTTCGTAATTTCATTATATATGAAGTGAAAGATTTCAAATCTTCGTTAAATTGTAATGTTTATGGCTCAAAACTGATGAGTATCCATTACTTTTACTTGATAATTGCTCTAATTGTGCCTGTGCTAATTGAATTTTCATTAAGACTGCAAACGATGCATGTGGTAAACTGGCGCTCAGTCAGCTGTATACAAATTAAAGAAAAAAATTGAATTGTTGACCCCTTTAGGTATAAAATCTGATTCTCTTGTTATGCCATTGGGATTTGCTGGTCATGGATTGTGTCCATTACTTTTCTTAAATCAAAGTCTTTTAAATATTTATGTTTTTAACATTTTTGGGTCATCTAGGCTTCAGAAAATTGCAAAAAAAAAATAAAAAAAAAATGGACAATTTATTTGACAATTTTCTGTTGTGTATGTAAGAAAAACCACTGATAGTTTGTCCATCTCAGGCATCATACTGAATACTAATTCAGTCTCAGATAAGACTTAATTTAGATTAATTTAAGTAACTTTCAATAGTGACACTCACTATAGGCAGAAAAGATTTGAAAGAACACATGTCAAAGATGATTGAGCTCGCTGTTCCATGGTGATGGTGCACTGAATGAAAATGCCTACGTCCAGAGGGTGTCACCTGAGTATCAAATTGTAACTTATATGGTATTGATCTCACCTAAGATGAAGACTGGACTGATGTATTAGCATCCATATTGTCAACCAACCATCATCAAAATAACAACTGATAAATTATGTTCTGGATTAACTGTGTTTGATCAACATGCCAAACTTCCAGAGACTTGTAGAATCAACAGGCACGTCTCAACTGTTGTAGCAGAATGTGGTAACACAACACCTTACTAAATTTCTTTACATTTTGAACATTAATTCATCATTCAGCTATATATCTGCAAGTTGTTTTTTTTATACATTTATATGAGACAGTAAAGACAGGATGGGATGGGCTGCTGCAAATTCTTTAAGATGGGCAGGAAAATTAATTTGGAAGAGTCCAGAACACTAGGCTATTGTCTGTGTAAGGAAAGAGACACTTCAGCATCTGTTATGAAGTAAAAAGCAGACAGGATAAGGATGTGGCTTTAGTCTGTGTTTTAAAATGGCAACTGATTGTCATAAATGACAAGCTGGCAGTAATATCAGTGATCTTGCAGGAAACGGGAAATAATCCAGAAAACTTAATGATGAGGTGGTTGTCAAAAATGTGCCGGTCAAAATTGTTTAAAATCTGGGTTCCTGATCATTATGACGTAATTTACTTCATCAAGTTTTTTTTTTAATGAAATTACTTTGTCATTTATATCTTAAAGCTTTTGTTCTATATGCTTCTCAGTGAGAAATCTGGATCAGTTACAGTTCACTGCAAGGCTAAATACAATTACACTGATATTGAAGTCTTTGAACCTAAAAAGCAAAAATGTAAATGTGTGCTCTTTACAAATTAAACTGAAGGAGTAAAATACACAATAATGTAACCCAGAGTCAACATCAGCAACTCTCTCATGAATATGTTTTTAATTATTAGTGCACTGTAAATTGATAGAAACATCTCTAATCATACAGCACTTATAAAATTTTACTATAATTTATTTAAACTGGAGCACCACCTGCAGGTCTTTGGGTGTCTTCGGCCTTTTGGCCCAGATTCACAAACCTCTTCACAAAGCACCAACTTATTGTCATGGAAGGGTTTGTGCATCCCAGTGATCCCTGGGGCTATGTTGTCCGGGGGCTTTTGTTCCTTGATAGGGGTCTCCTAAAGCAAATTGGCCCTGGGTAAGGGGGCAGAGTATAGTGATCCAGACAGGTTCCCTGTCTGACAGAACCCTCCCAAAGCGATTAATAAAGTTTAAGCTCTATTCTAAGTGGCGGAAAGCTTCCACCTTGGTTGCCTCAGAATCTCATCTCTGCTTTTTGCAGATGATCCAATCCTGTTGGCTTCATTAGGTCGTGGCCTCCAGCTTGCACCAGAGCAGCTCACAGCCGAATGTGAATTGGCAGGTATGAGAATTAGCACCACCAATCTGGTCCTCAACCAGAAAAGGGTCGAGTGCCCACTCTGGGCCTTCTCCTTTTAGAGATGGGTTTAAGTGTACAGCAATCCGAGAGGGGCTCAGAGTAGAGCGGCTTCTCCACCAAATCAAAAGGAGCCAGTTAAGGTAGTTCAGACATGTGACTAGAATGCCTCCAGGGTGAGGTGCTCCAGGCATGTGCTACCAGGAGGAGACAGCGGGGTAGACTCAGGACACACTGGAGAGATTATATCTCTTGGCTGGCCTGGGAATACCCCGGTGTTCCCCCAGATAAGCTGGAGGAGGTGGCTGGTGCTTAGGCTGATGTCACCGCAACCCGAACCCTGATGTGCAAAAGGAAATGGATGAATGGATGTATGAGGAATCTCTAAATGAATAATATTTTTGTTAATGCTTAACTGTCATATTTGTATTTGACTGTCCAGAAAAGTGGGCAAACTGTTTATTTGTATTATTCAGTGTAATCATAATGTGAAAAAAAAGAAACAAGAAGTGCAAACAACAACCAAAAAATATCTTACGAAATGAAAACATGCCATTACCCCTACTTGCATAATATGAGACCTGCGGATAATTTAATTTATGATGTTATTTTGGTATTGCTTTAGGTGAGGCTATACAGGCCTTAGGTTTACAATCGAATCATGAGAGCAGGTTCCAACCTCAAAAATCTGGCATTATTCTTTGTAAACTTGGGAATAATCAGTTTGAATCTTTAAAAGTGCAAGTTATGACTTAGTGAAAAAGAAATCTTTAGGATTCTGCTGTGCCACTGACTGTGTTAACCTTTTTTGTACATTTAGGTTTACTTAAGTTGTAGACGTTCTACTAAAGTAGCATTCTGGTCTGACTTGATTAATTCATTAGTGAATTCAGGTAAATCAACTTGCAGCCATTGATAAAAGTTACAATAATGTCTTTACTAAAAGATAAAATCATGGCATCAGAACTAAGTGAAAGAGTGACTATCACTCGAAGTAAAGTCATGGCTAGGCTGAAGGATTTTTCAGCCAGCAGTGCAAAGCAGACTTAAAGACTGCAATCAATTACATGAATGTTTGTAGCACATGAATATTTGCATCAAATTTCTATATACCACACTCTAGCCTCTAAGTGCAGTGTGTCCCCTTTGTCAATGGGTGAAATGGGTGTTTTTTTGTGATATTCTGGCATGTAAAATTAATACGACTACCTGCCACTAGAGAGCGATATCTACCAAGATATTCCCTTCAAAAGAAAGAAGCACCCTTCCCATTTTTGAAGGCATGGGTTTTATACCTCTGTCAAGTATCACCGATAAACTGTATTTCCGTTTTAATTCTGTCCCACACAATCCACAAAGTACTGTGCCACAATAATGCATTTGCACACTCCTGCACTCTGGTACACTCATTCGCTGGCACTAACCCCCCTCCCCCCCCCCCCCACCCCCCCCACCACCCCC
>VUQK01027385.1:0-10879 GCA_015106715.1 Bujurquina vittata | reverse complement strand
ATGGTTAAGAGGGCCCGCTGTAGTTCAAACTGAGCATCAGAATGGGGAAGAAAGATGATTTGAGCAACTTTAAAAGTGGCACAGTTTGTTGGTCTGAGTATTTCAGAAACGGCTGGGATTTTCCCCACACAACCGTCTCCAGGGTTCACAGAGAATGGTGTGAGCGGCAGTTCTCTGAGGGGGAAATGTCTCGTTGATGTCAGAGGTCAGAGGAGAAAGGCCAGAGCACTCAGCACAAGAACACACTGGGTGCCACTCTTGTTTGTGACTGAGGCCACTGAGGCTCCAGCAGGATCATGCACTTTGTCGCAAAGCTCAAATCATCTCAAACTGCTTTCTTGAACCAGTTTGAGATGAGATGGGAGGTGGTGAGTTCATTTAATGAATGTGCAGCAAGTGTGTGATGCTATCGTGTCAACATTGGACCAGAATCTCAGCAATGGAGGCAGACTGTGAATATTCAAACTTTAAGTGATTTCTTTAAGACACTAAGAGAAAAGCATGCAGAGGCAGCTCAAACATAACTTCTAACGGTCTCTGTACTGTATAGGAGGAAATGCAATTTCACCTTCACGAACGCCACAAAGAATCAGTGTTTTTGTAGTCGTCTCAACGGGAGTTCCTGTCCCCCGCGAGTGATTGTATAGCTGAAAGGAGGAAGGATGGTGGAAATCTTTAAAGTGAGACCATGCAAAACCGGACGGCAAGCAATGGTTTCCCTCGGAGAGCACTGCAGCTCAGACCTCAAACTGTGGCCTCTTTTGCGCACACGAGTAGGATTACCTGCCTGCTATTTGGTCTAGTTGTGAATATTTTTGTGATCTTTGTTCATAAACAGATAAACCAATGCAAAGCCATTTTTTTCTGATGGCCTATTGTAAAAAGTGGTTGGCTTATCCACTCCAACCACTACTGTGTGACAAGACATGTGATCTGTAATCTGGAGGGGGGGCGATGAGTGAGGAGTAAAGTTTTCTTTGAAACAAGTGTGTGTGTGCATGCTGAGTATGCATGTGTGAGCACATTATAGCAGATGGGAAGTACCATTTAAGACTGGGCCGTGTCCACACGAGGCTTCCTTTGTGCTGCGATGGCTGAGAGCACTCGGTGACTTTGCGACATGCAGAGCAGTTTATTTTATGGCCGCAGCATGAAGAGCTTTAAACGGAACTTCCGTGAGGGAAAACCAACTTCAAACGCTAAACGAGCACACAATCCCACCAGTGAAAACAAAAGATGTATACACTTTACATGCAGAGGAAGTGGCTGAATAAAGAAATACACGCGCTCACATTTAGCTGCAAACCCAGCCTGATGAATTCAGGATCAGCGGCAGACATCCCAGTCTGAAAACTGAATGCTTCCTATCGGGAGGGAGATTTGCCCCATTGAGGCAGACAATGCAGCAGGCTGTGTGTTGCGCTGTTTGCACTGGCAAAAATGAGTGCGATTTCAGTGGATCCAAGTGGCTAGAGCGTTGCACTGGTGATGCCTTGTTCTGGGTTCTACAACACGTGTGCACAGGGAGGCGCAGACAGACACCCTGACCTTCTACTGCAGGTGGCATGGCTGAATGCTGCTGATATGTTAAAGGTCAGACTGCGCTGTTTGTCTGCGCTGGATTCAGTGGTTTCACGTTTTTTTTTTAATCGGGACTCTGGGTTTAGAATGAGCTCAGAATTAAAAACGTTAGATGTTGATTTCATTCCTTTGCATTGATCATTTCTTAAGAGGATTTATTCAGAGTTCACACTGGCTGGGGGCACATTCAGTGTGTGACGTTCGATTTCATCACGGACAAGAATGCAGATAGTTGAGACTTTAATAGGAAACTTTTGCAAAAAGCTAAACAAAACAATAGGCCATCAGGAAAGTTGGCTTGATGGACACATTGAGACGTGCTGCAGGCAACAGGCACTTCCCCACAATGCAGCGCAGAGATAACGGCAGCCTCTGATAGGAGAGGGGAAAACGGAAGCCATTAGTCACAGGCTGACCTTTCTCCAAGTGGACTGTAAACAGGCCCTTCAGTACCATAAGCCCAAAAAGCAGACCACTCATAACCTTTCAAATAAGATTTATTGAACATTCACGACGCTCATTTCCAAAATACAGTGCAATAGCTTTTTTATTTCACATGTAACGCCTATCGATCGCTCGCTGATGTGGTAGTTTAAATCTACTGTGAGGACGCGGCTGTGTGATTTCTTTTATGTAAATGTACAGCCATTACTCGGAGGTCTGTGGGGTTTACAGCTGTTTGAGTTAAAGTCAGTCCGTGTGAAACTCGCCAGGAAACAGCTCAGCTGCCTTCCCTGCAATGCACAGCTGCACATTAAACAAACAAGCACCTCCCGTGTGGGTCATCTCTTTTGTTGTAGCGCTTTGCCTTGTCGGGCACTTTTGATCAGGAAAAGGCAGAAGGGAGTGGGATGCCGCGTGTGACTAAAAGTCTGGCTCCTGACACCAGTCTAATGAAATAAGAGTGGGTGGCAGTGGTGGTGAAGGTTAAAGCGACATATGGCCAAACATCCAGCGAGAGCTTTTGCTCTGATTGCAGAATTAGTCATTATTTGGACTGCTGAGCAAGCTAATGGCGGTCTGATGAACTCAAATATTGAACTATAGCCATAAAAACAGCAATATTTGCTGCATGAGGCAAACATGGAAGATTCATATCCTGCAGTAGAGGGAACAGCTTCCGTGAAAGAGCACTGGGTGATTATTTTTATGCTCAAACACTCAAATAATGATATATGCACACACTCCCTGGATATCTTGTTAACGCAAATATCTAATCAGCCAATCACACGGCAGCTCCTCAGTGCAATTAGACATATCTAAGACGACCTGCTGAAGTTCAAACTGAGCGTCAAAATGGAGAAGAAATGTGATTTAGGTGACCTTGAACATCGCGCGGTTGTTGGTGCCAGACGAGCTGGTCTCCTGAGCTACAAAGGCAGAAACAAGAAATGAGTTTCCGCCTTTGTAGCTTTGTAAAATAGCCTTCGTCAGTGGTTGCACACACGCTGCAACAGCTGCACTTTCTCCAGGGATTCTACTCTTTCACCTTGCACGGTAACGGAATGCAATGCAAAGATGAAACCTGGTTTAAAGCCCATTTCCGAGAGTTCCAAATAAAGCCATCTACGCCTGTTTGGTGTGGAAACATGAAGAGTAATGAATGGAAATAAACTAATGGGAGGAATGTGGAGGGTTGTGAAGGAAGAGGAGGGTTGTTCCAAACCTCTCACCTCCTCACCACTGTGTACCAATAGTGGGAGGAAGGTGAACATGGGGCCGCACATTAAAGGTGCAGGAAACAAAGAGAATTAGGTGAGGGATAAAGCAATGAGAGGGAGGATGATGAGGGGGAATTTGCTCCAACCAGAAGCTGGTTGGAGAGCAGTTATGCTCTCCTTCTCCCCTTGGGTGTTCCTGTCAAGGCTCTGGGGAAGCAGACATAATTTACTTAATTGGTTCTCACTGTTACACATGAGACAAAGAGGGGATTTTTCTGTTCTTTGGGGCAAAGGTGGCACGGACTTCCCTCTGCTGCCTCAGCAGATGATGTTGTTCCTCTTCGGCATGCTCGCTTTTTGATGTTTCAGCTGCACACGCTTCGATTTAGCACCACAACATTGTTCATTTGCTGATTAAACTATTTGAAAAGGTACAAGCACCAACAGCCTCTTTGACCTCCTCGTGCAATTAAAGAGATTAATCTGATTTGAGCGTCCGAGAACTGACCCAAACTCCGCGACATGTGAAATGCTGCGTTTGACCATATATCACATGCTGCCCTCTCTACTCTCTAAAAACGCTGTGAGCGACCCCTTGCCCCTCATTCCCTGGATGTCTGGGCTAAATCTGCGCGCTCTAACCTTTGTGTGCAGTAAGAACTTAAAGCAGTGAGGGGTTTACCGGACAACATGAAAAAAAAAATTGCAGACATTCAGATCTTGAGTTCCCACATGAGAATGAGTGGAATTTTCCTAATTAGGTTTTCTGACAAGCTTATCTGTGATGCATTTGAAAACCCAGCAGTCATGACTTTTTGTTAAAGGCCCCCACACCACTGTTGCTTAAAACCAGAAATATGCTGGTGCCTGGGGAACCTTATCGTAAACTAGTTCAAGTCCACATTTCTCAAGCAGGGACTGGACCACAAAAGCAAATCAATATTGTCCATGATGGCTATTGTACAAAGAATATGTTTTAGCTGCTGTAAGCCCCCTTTTCAAGCCGGGAGTGGAGCGCTTTCGCCATCACCATCTTGATATTTTGAAACTGGATGTGATGAACACACCCTGGATTATTCCTGCTCTCTGACTGTAATATCGGGCTTAATTAACAGTGTGACCTGAAACTAGCCCAAAAGCTCATCAGGAAAGCGTTTGGGTGAGGTCACCGAGCCAGACAGCTGTGGGCCGTTTTACCACAGAACTCTACAAAGATCACCAGATTAGTTTCCTCCTGCGGGACATTAAAAAAAATAACGCAGGTTTGAGGCTTCTCTGTGTTAGCGTCCCTTTTCAGACCCTAAAGCTGCATCAGTGTTTCTGTCATGGTCCCGGATTGGACTCGAGGTTTTGAGTTTGGGACTTGCTGCTTTATGTGATCACTTCGGTTCGTAGTTTATTTACCCTTTGCCTTTCATATCTAATTAATGTCCTTAGTTCCAATTTCTGTTTGCATGAGAGTTTCGTTGTTTCTCAGGGTTTGATTTCCTTTTGAGACTCTTTGGTTTCTTAGTTCCAGGTGTTTATTTATAGTCGGCACTCTTGGTTCCCTTTAGGTTTCTAGTGTTGGTTAGTTCTTCTGTGACCTTTTGTTCCCTTTGCGCTCCCTTCTGAGTCACGTCCCTGTTGCTGCGTTAGATGCTTCCCTGTTTAGTTGCAAACGCTGCCCCAAAAAAACTGCTCAACACGTATCAGTAATTGTGATTGGTCAGTCGCTGCCTACGCCAGCAAACTCGGTTAATTTAACGAGTTGATGGCCAACTTTGTGTTTCTTATCTCGAGCGCCAGTGTCAGGGTAAGTGAGTCCAGATAACGGAAAGATATCCTGGGTTTGTTGAACTTGCTTCGCAGCACAGGGCCCCGTACAAAGACCAAAGTTTAGGACACATTGTTGCTTTACCAAAGATAATGTGCAAGGACTCTTTCTTCATCAGTAGCTTTGTGCATAGTGAAGATGAGCCATCGTGCCACAGCATCTGCTTTAGGCTGAGCTAAACCAGCTAACTGCCTGACGAAGAAAGAGTACTTTAGAGTGTTGCCAGTGGTAGATTTAATGATATTTTACCAAAACTATCCTGTTACAGAAGCAATTAAGGTCTTATATTTTAAATATCCCACACGGAGAGGCCAGTGTTCATCTATTACAGCCTCTGAAATAGCAAAAACATCTTTACATTCAAGGCTTCAAACATGTCTGAAATGTGTCTGAATTTCTGAGTGAAGGCCAAATACACAATCGATTCAGCTCCCATTGTTTGAGCAGTTTAGATCATTTGGCGACCTTGTTCCCTTGAAGTGTGTCTAGAAGCATGGCCCACATGCTGTAAAGACACAGCAAGCTTTTTCAGCTATGAACGCTCAGTTTGGCACACAGATTCCTTTAGAAGCTCAGACAACAGAAATGATCAAAATGAAGGGGCGTGGCTTCCAGGTATGGCATTGGGTGTGATTTAAAAAAAAAAAGGGTGCTTACACATGACCACAAACAGAATTACAATATTTTAATCTCCAAATGTTCAACGCACTCTGTTGACTCAAGCCAGTCAGTCTAGATAAGTTATATTGCTGTTATATTTTAATGCCAGTATGCTTAATATTTACACAAGATAGCGTCATCTCATTGTTATGATGTTTGTCAAACACAATTTTTTTTGTTATTACTGCAATTTTTTTTATTTTATTATGTCAACATTTTTCAACTTAGGCATTTAACTCTTTTATTTCAAGCTGTCGGTCCAACTGCTTCCAAAAGCAAGCATATGGGGACACCACAACAGATACAGAAGTGTGCAAAGGTCTTAAGCCAGAACTTTGTGGAAACTGGATAAGCAGAGGGTGAAAGAAAAATTGGCAGGTCTAAAAATCTATCTGGAGCAGATGAACAGTATCTGAAAGTCATGACCTTAAAAAATAGGGAAAAAATCCAGCAAAACCTGACACAGGACCAGAGAGATATATTCAGCTGATCCATCGATTCCCCCAAACCATTCTTAAGGAAACAGGGAGAAAAGACTGAGGTACGCCCAAATGACACAAAAACTGGACTGAAAATCAGTGGCAACAGGTCTGACGGCAAAATAATCTGAATTTGAAACTTTTGTTTAAGCCAATTAAGCAAATTCATAAACCCAAGACTTGCAGCAACCCATTAGCTGAGAGTGCTCTTGCAGCGTAAGCTTGGATGGTGTCATTGCACTCACTGCTGGTAGTGACCTTCAAGAAAGACCAGCCTCATGCCATCAATACCATCAGTGAAGTTCATCCAAGCCACAAAATCCTCTTGCTATCCCTCTCTGACTGACAGCTGTCCTGCTTGCCTTCTGTATGATTTTTTGCTTTGGGTGCAAGAGTTCCTGGGTTCAAATCTCACATAAGACCCCAATTATATTAAGCCCCAGCCTAGGAGAAACCAGAGCACAACACAAATGTGACTTCTCTGCTCCCTGCTCCCAAGAAGAACCGCTGCCACAGCAAGGTTCACAGTCCCAAAAAGAATAGTTTGCTTCTATTGTGGAGGTAGAACGCTTCAGGGTGGACACCGCCAACACAGCAGACAAAATATTCTAGATAAGCAAGCGCAACTAGCTTACCTGCCACCTAGGAAAAATCACCTACCTCCTTAGACAAAACAGGAGAAAAGATATTAAAACACAAAGGCTTACCACACAGCTACCAGGTGAATTATCATGGACTGGCCTCCCCAGAGCAAACTTGCCAAATATGCTGTATTTCCATGTATGTTTGCACATTTCAATAAGTCACTGCATCTGTTTCCCGTTTCCCAGCAAAATATAAAGAAACAAGGGGTGAATAAACATTTTTGCACAGTATTGTAATTTTTTTTTTGATCTGTTATTGCTCATACAGTATATAAGATAGCCGTAGCAGAAACACACAATCCAGTGAAAGGCTTTTTATTTTTTGGTTTCTTTGAAAAACAGCAAGACTGTGTCATAATTTTAGGAAGTCATCATATTTCTAAAGTTTCAAAAGTCATCAGATGTTGTGGATCATATATATGGCACATCTGAAAATGGAAATTTAGGTCTTCCTTATCTTGGTGATACATTGCCCACCACTAACCAGATCACCCAAACTCTCCTATTCATTCACTTCTTTTCCAGCACACACACTCACTCAGACACGCACCTCCACAGCAGTAATCCCAGCAGGTTGTTGGGTTTCTATGGGGGTCAGCGTTTGCCGGACACTGCTTTTATTTGGACCCGATTACTTTTGGGCACAGTCATCGTATGGCCTCTGTCGACTGGGATAACGCTCTTTGGGGGCGGATTGGCATTCGCCTCACTGGCTCCATTCACTAGGCCCGGCACAATCATGTGGATCTGGCAGACCTAACACCTAACCCAAAGAGTCGGGCCAGCCCAGTCAGCAAATACAATGCCCTCCCTACCCCTTTAATCAGAGAGGAGGGGGAGTTAAATGATAGCCAGGGAAGACAAAAAAAAAAGAGAGAGACTGAGACAAGTGTGAGTGGGTTGAAGAGTGGAAACAGGAGTGAGAAACATCTGGAGAGCGGGGTCACAGAGAAAGAGGGACATACACAAAAAGAGCGTGTCTCTGTGTGTGTGTGTGTGTGTGTGAGAGAGAGAGAGAGAGACAGACAGACAGAGAGTGAGATAGAGAGAGAGACAGAGCGAGAAAGCAAAACATAGCTTTTCAGCAGCTGAATGGCCAGTTTTTAGAGTTTTTGACCCCTGTGACCTCCCTGGTGGACTACTTTGCAGATTTGTCACTCGGTGAAAATGGTTGGTATTTCTTAATATGGCAGCAGGCAGGAATGTACATGGTCAAAAATCATGGACGTTATAGTTTTAATTTGAAAAGACCAAAAAGGGCAACCAACTCAAAGCAGACACCTTAAACACTGTGACAAGTCTAAATGTATATCCTGTCCAATATATGCACCACATAAACACTGTTCATTAAAGTATGCAGCGTAGGTTATTCTGCTGGTCGTATTTGATGTGTTATGAAACTGCATAAACAGACCTGTGCTGCTCTCTTGTGGTGCTGTCTGAGAGTGAGTTTCTTCAGTTATGGATATATATCGTTGTCTTTCAGGGCTGTTACACTGCATATCCACATCTGTTTGTTCAAGAAATCTGAGCCTGGCTGCTGAGAGTCATTGATTGTAGGAAACAAATGCCCCCAGCTCTGAATGATATCAAAATGGTTTCCAGTCAGCCTCAAATGTTAGTGTGAGTGTTCTTCTAAGCTTCGCCCAATGAAGTACTATTAGTTTGACATTTAGGAGCTTTTTAGACGAGTCAGTCCAAGCAGACTGCAGTTAGTGGCAGCTCCATTAAAGCATCAGCTTGGAGAAGAAAAAAAAAAAGCTCCTTGGAATTTGAAAAGTAGCAGCCTTCCTGCAGATCTCTGCTCTCTGTTCTAAGCCTCTCATTCTAGATGGTAAAATCCTAGAAATGGCATCCTGCACAAACCTCTTAACTATTTATACTACTTTATATGTTCTGACCTATGACTGACCCATCCTTATGTCACAAATTTGATGTTCTAGAGCCTGCAAACAGTGATCAGAGGAAGGGCAGAGTTCTGTCAGAAAGCCCTGAAAGCACATGTGACGTTCCTCTAGACAGGCAGTCTTGAACCCGCTGTGTGCGGCTTTTTTGCTCCTCTCTAGTGACTCCCTCTGAGTGCTCCAGGTTCCTTCTACAGTCCAAAGACATGCAGGTTAAATTAAATTGAGATGGCAGTGTTGGAAGCTACTAGACACAACAGCTTAACAAAAAGCACACTATAGTCAGAAAACTACTTGTAATTGCACGTTAAGAAGGCTGTTTATTGTAATTAGACGCTATATAAATAAAATTGAATTTAAAACTGTGTGAACTTAACTGTGGGTAAAGTTCAAATGATTTTTTTTTTAAATCAAAAGTTGATTTAAATTGGGATGTGTGCTTATATTTGTTCGAGGTGGAAGAAATGCTCTGTTAGGAACAGGACAAATCTCTGCAGGAAGCGGAATTCTGCTCCGAGGTCCGGCTGAAAACCAAATCAAACCAAAACAAAACACAGAAGGATCCTTTAAATGGCTCATACCACTAATGACAGAAGGGGGATGGGGTTCCTTTGCCATTTCGACTACATAGTGTTTATTTCTGATTTATGTAACACTAATAAACTAGATATAATTATTTTAAATATATATAAGTCTTTAATTTTAACTGCCTAAATACTATAAAGTGACACGGACTTGGGACGTGGTGTGTAACAGTGAGCGGTCCCGGAAGTGCCTGTATTTACAAACACGTTTAGCTGGCGCTGCCCTGCGACAGCCGGGAGCTAATGAACGGGGCGAAGGGAGGATTACCTGAGGGCTGACCGCATTTTAAACCGTTTTCCTGCCAATTCAGGCAACCCTGTGAAGACGCCAAGACATATTTGCGACTATGACGGATGCCAAAAGCCGCGACGGTCCTGAAACTGACACAGGACAGCCTCGGAGCGCCGCTACAGCGGAATACTGCGCAAAGTTGCAGCAGTGGATGTGGCAGTATTACTGGGGGTATGCCAACTGGCAGAGCTGGGTGGCTCTCTCAGCCTTTTCCTTCCCTCCGCCGCACAGCTTCCCTCCACCGGGGATAAGTGCTCAGACACCCGGTGCAACCACCTCGACCGCAGCGGGCAGCGGGCAGCAAATGTATGACACACGAAACTGGTACAGCTACTATCCTTTCGCATCCCCCGCCGCGTTCTTCCCTCCCTTCCCGGCTGGGACCGAGCAGAGCTCAGCCACGAACCCGCCCGCAGGTGCCGATGCCCGGCCTGGCCAGCAGCAGAACGGGGATCCACCTCAGGCAGGTATGGCTCAGTTTGGCAGAGCTGGTCTCGCCAGTAGTTCAGTATCGTTATTGAACACTAATTGCAAAACATGCGGCCCGATTTAACTGAATACTTGTGTATTACTTCAGTATTAAACGTATTTCCGCAGCTGATGCAGCCCCAAAACTTTGTTTCTCTTTAAACCTCTCAGAACATTTTCAGTGCAAATATATATTCTGTATAAAGAGCTGATTAATCAACTTACCCTGATAAAAGCAATACAAAAGCACTAAATACTAACTGTATTAATTTTTTTCTATCATGGGTAAAGCTTTAATAATTTATGTAAGTAATCACAATATAATTTAAGGCAGGACAGTGACAACTATAATCTAACTACAAATCGTTTCAAACCTAATCTGCGCTGATTATCATTGATTATTTGTTGTAATCTGATCAGCTGCATATAATAGCCAGCCCTGTTTTAAAGTCTGATGGGAAGCAGGCTTAAGTAAATGACCTAGAGGAAACAAGCTTATATGCTTAGGCTTCCAAGCTTTTTCCTCAGCCCTCTATTACCTCTCGTGACTTTCAACAGTATCTGTTCAGTGGCTATACATGAATTATGTGAGTTTATGAAATTCAAGTTTAACCGTGGTAATGAAATTTTGTGGAGGGGGGAACAAGGCACAAACTTGTCTCTTGGTTTGCTTTATTGTAGACACACAAACGCGCAGCTTAAAGCAGATAACCCGTAAGCTGGAGAGGGAATGGCATCTCACTAAATTAGAAGATGCTCATCTAGCCTGGAAAAAGAGTTTGCTGCTCTA
>VUQK01027384.1:15566-28942 GCA_015106715.1 Bujurquina vittata | reverse complement strand
TACCTTTCACCTGCTTAACCTTTTCCTCTCCCAGCACTGTTTTTGTGTGTAATAGAGGGCCTTTGGAAAGGGTTAAGCAGGTGAAAGGTAAAAAAAAAAATATTGGAAGATTGTTTAAGTGAACAGGATCTGAGCTGGCAACGTTTTTCTACACATTTTGAAAAACGTTGAAAAAGGGGAGCTTGTCCAGATTAGTTGTTTTCCGCTCACCCCAAAGGGATCAGGCCTTGTCGGAGTATGCCTACAAAAGCTTCTTGTTATCCCCTCAGTAAGGTAGTGGGTAAGCAGGATTTCCGCTTTTTTCTTTTGCAATTCACAGCGGCAGTGACGGTACGCACTATTTTAATACGCTTGCCAGACTGTGTAACACTCGTTAAGAACATGGGGATGTGGGGGAGGAAAAAAATTTACCCCTTAAAGCTGCAAAAGAATTTGGAAGAGTTATGTAGTGAAGTACTCCTCCACTAAAACTAGGAGCGTATACATATTTTCCGTATATTGTGCAATCTGAGAAGACTTTTGAAGTTCAATAAACTTTGGCTCAATTTGATACTGCCTGACTTGAAACCTAAATCCTTTGTTTTGAACCTGTTCATGTGCTGCCCGGATGGCCAAAGTGGTCCGCCCTCACGTCAACATGCCGGCTGCTTACAATAAGCCACATGCAGGAACATCACGTATCAAAGCAGTAGAATACTAAATATTCAGTGAATCTGATCCACCATAACATGTGCAAGCCACTGAGTGGCTGCTTGTTTCACCTTCAGGTCACAGAGTTCATGTTCCTTCTATATCAAACATCAGCGAAACAATATTTAGACACAGAAATATTTAATTATGTTTGCTCAGTTTGGCGTCTTCTGGGCTTTAACTATTTCAGCCTAAAGGTCGGCAACTTGGGCAACATGGTGGCATGCTGGTTAGCGCTGTTGCCTCAAAGCTAGAAGGTCTGGGTTCAAATCCACCTTGGCTGGGCCTTCCTGTGTGGAGTTTGCGTGGGTTTCCTCCCAAAGACCTGCAGTTACCGGGGTTGGGTTAATTGGTGATTTTATTGCCCATAGGTGTGAATGCGAGTGTGAATGGTTGTCTGTCTCTCTGTGCTTGCCTTGCGACAGGCTGGCGACCTGTACAGGGTGTACCCAGACTCTCGCCCTGTGACAGCTGGGATAGGCTCCAGCCCCCCCATGACCCTGAGCAGGATAAGCAGAAGAGGATGGCTGGATTTATTTTACCTATTTACTTCCTATATAGAATAATATATACTATTTACTACATTGCATGTTGTTGTGCAACATCACCTGAGATGCATTGTAAGGTAACTGCAAGTTAAGTTGCATCCACAGAGGAAGCAATTCACTTGTTGCACATCGCTTTCAAGCTGCAAGCTGGTCACTAGTCGACATTTCAGGCTCTGGTTGTCTAGGTAACCCTCTAATGCATTTACTACGCTTCTGTTGCTCGGCTCGAAGTCGAGAAACATTTAGAAACATCACCAGTGGTTATTTCGCGTGCAGTCACTTGAAGTTGTCAAAATTCATTCTCTTCCTATGGTCTCTGGTCATCACATCACTGTAAATTGATTCCTGTGTGGGTGCAGCTCTAAAAATTAAACATCAGATATCTGCACAAGGAGAACACATACACAGGATCTTTCATTTCACATTATTTCACATTATCATTCCTTTTTATAGTAATTTCAAAATAATGTGGATATTAAACCACTCAGATGCTGTAGAGTGCTCTGCCATGGTTGATATTCTTTCTGTTGTTTTTTTGTTTGTTTGTTTGTTTTGCAGACTTTTATATGACTTTATCATCCACATTTCTGCACCTGATTTTTTTGTAAGTTTCTACCTGTTCATTAAGTACACAACTGAAGAACTAAGGAATCACACATGGCATTATTGTTTAAGTAGTGACTGTAACAGCTCTGAACTGTAAAGCATTCCCATACTGTACATTATTGCACATAATTCATTACTTTGCAATTCATAATTCAAAACAATATAAAACCACTCAGCAAAACAAGTGGGTCTTTTTATACCATTGTTTTTATACTAATTAGTTCAGCAGTTATTTTTCCTTTAGAATGTCAGATGACCAGATTAGCTTAATGTAATGTTTTACAAGAGCCTGTTAAAGTTTATTAGCACTTACAGAGACAACAAAATACAGCTTGGGTTCTAACCAGCAGCAAAAGTACAAAAGTGCTTTAGTTATTACTGGCTCAGGTAATTACAATATAAATATAGTGTATAGTGTAGTGTGCACACAATATGCACTTTATTTTAGAGAATACAATTATTATTATTTTTTATTTATTAAATTTTTTTGTCAAACTTTGTAGTGGGTGTGACAGAGTTGCTCTCCAATGCAAGCGTCAGAGTGTGAATGCATAGTAATGTTAGACATTAAGCACTTAGCTTACTTACACATGGAAGTGCTTGTATGAATGGGTGTGAATGGGTAAATGTAAACGTGCTGGATAAGCTTGAGGGCTCAGACAGAGTAGAAAAGAGCTATATAAAAGCTAGTCCATTTACCATTTACTAAGATAGCAGAGCAGGTTAGAAGTTTGATATTCGGCCCCTTTAAATGCCCAAGGGTGTTTGGGGCAAGATGGTGAACTCCAAGTTTAACGCCTAACTTGGAGACTGTGTGTGTGTGTGTGTGTGTGTGTGTGTGTGTGTGTGTGTGTGAGTGTGTGATTGGCTGGGTGAGAACCATTGTACACACTGCTAAGCTCAAAGGTCCTGTATTTATTCAGCCTAAACAAATTACTGTAGTTTATCACTTATCAAAATTAGTTGTTCATTTTTCTTCCTGATGCCTATGCAGTTATTCACCTAATTGTTTTGTCATGTCATAGAAACATTAAGTAATATAGATTTGGAGATCTAAATGCCTGCCCTTGTTTTCAGCTACTGGTTAACAAATATTTTATGACGCAGTTGTGCTGTCAACGCTTTTACTATTACTCTGCCGTACCTGACTTGTCTGCATTGTTCAAACCAAACCTTTTGTCCAAATGTTGTGTAGATGTAAATAGAAAGCACTACAAGATTTTCTCCCTTCTCACAGAAACATCCAAATAAAGTCTTAACAGTGTTGTAAAAAGTGATGATAGGTCACCCAGGGTTTGATTGTGAAAATATTACTCTTTTTCTCCCTAATCTGCTGAAAATTGCAGATTAATTTACAAAGCTAATGAATCACACCAGCAGTCATAAAATCTTGAAAACAGGCAACTAGACTTTTTGAAGACATTTCACCTCATACAAGAGGCTTGTATAATTCTGAAACCAAAAGCTGGAGAGCCCCAGGTATTTAAATCCTGGGGGTTTTTCCTTTGGAGGTGGTTGTTGACCCACTATTAATCATGTGCATCATCACATGAGCCAAGGTGTGAAAAAGGGTGTGAGTCATTACCATCAGTGGTTTTGGGTGAAACCATTGTGAGGCCTTGCCTCACCCTATCATGTGACCTATTGAAGTCACGGTGAACATAGATGGCCTCTTACCCCTCTTTCAAACTGTGTGTCTTCCCGGTCCAAAATGTGAACTCTGGCGTCCTCCTTTATCCTTTAGCTGCAGAAGTTGAGTCTTGTCCTGTCGAGGTGGCTCTTCTATGTTGTGTCATGCATTTGTGCAATGCCTGCTTGGATTCTCCAATGTAGAGGTCCAAGCACTCCTTGACGCACTGCACAGCATATACTATGTTGCTTAGCTTGTGTTTGGGAGTTTTACACTTAAGATGAACCAGTATTTGTCTCGGGGTGCGACTGGGTCTGAAGTATACTGAGATATTATGCTTGGAGAAAATTCTCCTCCTGAGTTACTCTGAAAAATCTCCCACGTAAGGGATGGCAATGTTGTTCTGTTCATTATTTTCTTTCTCACTGGTTGGTGTCTGACCTTTTTTCCTGTGCATTTTTGGAGATTTGATAAAAGCCCAGTTGGGATAACCACATGTTTAATAGTGTGTGTTCCTTTTATTTCCTTCCTGCCTTAGAGGGAATGTTTTTGGCCCAGGGTCCTGATTCCCCCAAGTTTATGTTGTATGGATGGTAGGTACAGTACTGGTCTGTGTGTGGGCATCTGATAAACTGCAGTGTTCAGGCTTTCATCTTCCTCAGTGAGCACTGAAGGATTGAAGCTAAATCAATAAGCTAATCATTTGAATGGTTTTTAACTATGTGACATTTGGCCTGTATTTTCTGTGTGAAATGATGTGCAGATCACCAAGGTTGGTGCCATGCCATGCCATTGTTTTAGGTTGTCTACTTCCACAGAAGAGAATGGCGAGGTCATCTTGAACCCTGGTTGCTGTTTTCTACATATTGTTTTGTCTGAATAATGCCACATATTCACTTAAGGCTTTCTGTTTTGCTCTTGACGTAATTCACATAGATAAGCTTTCACTATATGAAACCTCCACTGAGAGAAGAGAGGGTGGACACTACATCCATGCTCAGCAGCTCATGCTCTGGCCATGTATGCAGTCTCTCACCCCGGTTTAAACTTGTAAAATCTGCTCTGAAATGATTTAACTATAACTGTTGAATAGTGCCAAATTAAATGAACAAAAAATGACTCCTCATCTCCTGTGCGTTTGTCATTCTGTGTCGATCAAAGAACACGCATAAAACCTAAAACAACAACAAGTTTGGTTTTAAAACCTTCAGCACTGAAGAGGATGAGAAGGGGAATGTCTTCAAAAACTTGAAGCCTTTTTTTTTTTTCTTCAAGCTTTTGAGACTATCATGACCTGGATGTCTGAGACCCTACACAGACAATCACAGCATCAGTTTTATTTATTGAAATGGTCTCATGTTAAATGTAATGAACCTACAGTATGTAAAAGATAGCACATTGGCACTTTGATTTATTAACATTTTAACATGACAGCAGTTTACATTTTTGTAACAATGTTTTTCTTTTCCTTTCCATGTTTCACAAAAAAAGAATTGAGCTCTGCTTAGGCAAACAAAACTAGGCGATTGTGAAATTTTCAACCAGGATATTAAAAAAGTTAAGCAATCCCAACATTAGTGCCAAGATTGAGTTCCTCTTATTGTTGCATAATTTCATCATGTGTTTCCGGCATACATGAGACGGCAGCAGGAACACAGCCTATATTCCAGAGCAGCACGTAGTTCTCTTGGTTCATAATAATTACCCGAAACATGTTTCACAAAGGCACTGATCTGTATCACTGCATGGCTATTATTCTGCAGACAAAGCCAATCTTGTGCATGTACTTTTTTTTTTTTAGCTACAGTAAAATCTACTGTTGTGGGTGAAATTTTATGTTTTGATCCCACAGGACTTTGTACATCCTGCATTCTAATTAAGTCTGCTTGTTTTCATATTTCAGCTCCCAAGATGGAGGCAGACCAATATCTCCTTTCTACATGAGGTAGGCCTCCTGTTTTGTATTAGAAAGCAGGCAGAATGGGGATAGAGTATGTTGTTTTTGATTGGAGGTGTGGGGGAAGTGGCTGCATGCTGCCCCAGTGCATTATCATCAGAGACAATAGAGCTGCCAGTTAGAGGGACAGCAGGGCAGCATGCACATGCAACGGTTAGCTCAGCACTCTTTGGTTATTGTGGCAGAGACACAACGGCCAAGTAGAGGACACTGCAAGAGACACCCTGTTCATAAATGATGTGCTGATTACAGATATTGGACAGAGTGGAAACTTTTCAGTTCAGTGCAACTTACAGGTAGAATGCATACATACGAAGACTCTGTTTTAAAGTACACTATGTTGCCAAAAGTATTCACTCACCCTTCCAAATAATTGAATTCAGGTGTTCCAATCACTTCCATGGCCTCAGGTATATAAAACCAAGCACCTAGGCATGCAGACTGCTTCTACAAATATTTGTGAAAGAATGGGTTGCTCTCAGAAGCTCAGTGAATTCAAGACATGATAGGATGCCACCTGAGCAACAAGTTCAGTCGTGAAATTTTCTCGCTACTAAATGTTCCACAGTCAAATCTTAGTGGTATTATAACAAAGTGGAAGCGATTGAGAACAACTCAGCCATTAAGTGGTAGGCCATGTAAAATCCCAGAGCGGGTTCAGTGGATGCTGCGGTGCACAGAGGTCACCAGCTTTCTGCAGTCAGTCACTACAGTCGCTATATGACATCATAATAAACCCTATGGATTAAGAATGGGATGTCACTCAAGATCAGATACAGTACCAGTCAAAGGTTTGGCCACGTTTGTGTGTCTTGAGTGTCCGTAAGTGTGAAGGCAGACAAGCAAATACTTTTGGCAGAATAGTGTACGGTATTTGTAAAGCTGTTGTACATAAATCTGCTTTGTACTAACTTTTTCATATTCACTCATGCCAGATAAAAATCTTGAATAGTTTTATCTTCTTAAATGTGAGGCTTTTCCTTTCTCATTATTGCATATTTTAGAGATAACTGATAATGACAATAATCTTTATGTGCAGCAGTCTGTTTCTCTGTATCTAAACACTTCCAGTCCCGCCTTACTTGTTATGAGCAACCTCTTATTTACTTTTCATGCTCACGTTCATAGTGATTAACTCCATTTCCTACTTGTACACTGTCACATACGCACATGTTTGATGTGTCTGCTGAAGCCTACATGCAGACTGTCACATACAGAGCTTCTCAGTCAAAGTGAATCATTTTTTGTTTTGTTTTTTTCTGTGTGCATTGACCAATGACTCTGAAGGTCCTGGCTAACATCTGACGGTGGTGTAATACTGGATTACCTGAGCAAACGTCCCTGGTTACACAGTGCTGGGGATTTAACTGGCATAAGCTTCTGCTGGGAAAGCTTTTGAGTTGTTCCGTTCCCACTTTTTATGCCTTAAAGACCTGTTGACTTTAAAACACCAAAACAGCCACTGACTACAGAAACACATTATTTTGGTCTTAAAGCTATTTTCTTAGTTAGGGGGTCCAGGGTGAAACAATAAAATTCAGCAGTCCTTAAGGTTTTTTAAAACAAAGAGTTGCCCTGTTGGCTATTTAAACACAAACACAGCAGGGCAAAAAAAAAAAAGCGAGAATTAAAATGGCAGATCTGTCCTATCATCACAGACCAGACTTAAAAGTTCAGCAAATCTTACAGGCTTCATAAAAATGGGAAAAAATAAAAGTTGACTTGTCAGTGGTGATTCCCATGGAAGTCCAAAATAATGTTTTGAGTCTGCCTGGCACTATATTTGTTAAATGAATTGTTCAGGATTTTAGGAAGTACTGTTTGTTTTTACCACGATAAAGAAGATTGGTACTGTTCTTGTCTATTAAATAAAAAGCTAAAGAATATTTCTTGGATGATAAAACCCAGAGATTACAAGACTTGGCCAAGAAATATCAGCACATAACACATGATGAAACCACAACTTTGTATTGTGTTGCCTTTGAAAAGGGCCAGCAAGGCCCCATCTTCATGCAGGACTAAGCCAGGTGTGGCTTCATATTGCTGCGTGAGAGTGGCAGTCGGTCAGTATCACCAGCCAACACATTTCATAATGCCTACTTTTTTTTGTAAACGTTTTTAAAGGTATTTGTTCCTCAGCAGTTGTGCAGAAATCATTTTATCAAAGGTGATTGTCTTACACTTTGTTCGTTATTGTAGAAACAAGTAGTCACTGTATGGTGATATCATCGTTATTGTGGGCACAGTGATTCCCAGCCTCAGTCATGAAATACCAGACTTATTTTAGGATCAAAAACTGATAACCACACATGTTAAAGTGTAACACACATTGGGGCTCTATAAACCTTTAAGGGTTTTTTTTTTCTTTCAAGTAAATGGAACAGACCTCAACAAAACAACTCTTGCTGACATGCAACTTGTTCTCCGTTATTCTTCAAGTGTGAAACAAAAAATACTTTAACTAAAACAAACAGTAGCAGGTTTGTTTTAAGATAAAACATTCATGCCGTAGTTATACAGTGACAACAAAAAGGACTCCTGGTGTAAGTTTTTACAACTGGGCAGCGAAGTTTCACACTCACTTTGTTAATATGGCTAACATTTACCTGGGCTTTTAGGTGTAATTTTATATTTTAAAGTAAATTTTAGAAAGGATTGTTGACTATGCTCATTAATAGCCTCCTGGTGGTGTTCCTGTTACGTTTGTGATGTAATGACTCATCCCTGTTGCCCTTGAGGTCTCTTTTCTCAGACTTCATGACTAAGACTGTCTTTATTACTCAGCAGGAAACCATCCCATGGTTTTACAGTTATATCTTTAGCTGAAACTAAGCCAGTGGATCTCTCTGGGAAGTGGTGGCACCTTCTTCACAAAACAGCTTCCCTTTTTGTACAGTATCTTGTGCCCACCTAAAAGCTATTTGGCTAAGATATAAGATATACAGATATGTATGAGAAGTGATGATCAGCGTAAATTTGGCACAAGAGATTGTGTGTAGACAAATAATCATGTGTTACCCCATTTGCTCATAGGGAGGTTCTCTGAGATCTGAGAGTCACAAGACCATTTAGATATAAATACATTTTCCCAGCTGTCTATAGTTCTAATTCTGGACTTTTTTTCACGAGAGAGCACATGGAAACAGTTCAAACTAAAGTCATAACCCAAGATGATCAGACACAAGGACACAACTTTCTATTGCAAGCAGTCACAAGCTAAAAAAAAAAAGTGAGGCGCTGCTGCCACTGTGCTATATTTGCAATACAGAGCATGGGCTTACTTTGTTAGTCAGGATGCTATAAATATTTCTCGAATTATGACACAAAGTTATAGACAGCTCTAGAAACGTCTGTGATATTTGAGGAGTTACCAAAGATTAACACGTCTGAAAAGTTGATGAATTTATACTTTTACTGTTTGTGACCATTAAAATTAAGTCAGTATTAGTCAGCCACTGAATCAACCGTCCGTTTAGCATATCACAGATTTGTTATATGGTTGTGATTTTCTTAGTGTGACATTACCAAGACGTTCTGAATCAGCTTCCCCTTTTGATTTTTTGTTTTTTGTTTTTTTTTGGTCTGGGTTTTTTTTCACTCTTTTAAAAAAGAAACTTCCCTGAAGAGAAATGTGATTTGGTTTTTCAGGAAATTTTATTTGTGAGTAGAGAAACTGACAATGAAAAAAGTCCCATGAGTACACTTTGATTTTCTTATCAGTACGTGACTACTTAGTTATTACACAGTGCAGCGCTCTTGCTTTTAAAACAATTCAGCACCCTACTTTATAGATTTGGTAATATCAGTTCTTGCATGTTACACACCACAGTCACCTTCACAGTACGCAGTCATGCCATTATTATCTCCTCTTTCATCAGTGATCCATATGTGGCCCTTTACCAGTTGTACTGTTATTACTGACAACACTGCTGTTTATGGGAGATTTTGTTTGAGGTCACCTCTGAGGAAGCTGTATTCCAGGAAAATCAGACATGATATCGATCAATTGGTCAAGGCCATAGGAATAGCCAAAGGAGCAAGGATTTTTCTTTTGTTATGCCAGCTCAGTCACGATGGTGACATGTTAATGTAGTTAAGCAATTTAACATTTAGCCAAATATATTGAAAATAGCCAAAATTAAACCATCAAAACTCATCAATGTTTCATGTTTTTAACTGAGTACCTGTTTGAGCACTAAACTGATTCATCTTGTGACCTAGAACATGGTAAAGACAGGCCCGTTGCTGTTTCCATCTACTAGTTGCTTCTTATATCCTAGCAACAGTCCAAGCATATTAGCAGCAAATTAATGCAATGACAGAACTGTAACCAGATAATGTTAGGGATTTTTGATTGATTGTTTTCAATTATTTATTACAAACTTTATAGAAAAACATTGAAAAAGCTCAAAGCTTTTAAAAAATCTACTATAATATTATATCTATAATATAAAATAAAATCTTCTAGAGAAAAAATAAAAAGATAAAACAGACCTTACAGTGGTACTTTGTTGGTTTTTATGTCCATTCAAAATTTAATCAAAGTACTTAAGTGGGTTATAGACACATCTAATGCCTCAGATGATATGCAAACCTGTTGCTTTATCCCACATGTATTTAACAAGGAGAGAGGATAAAAAATTAAATGCAAATGAAGTCATGGCTCAGTATAAAGATCCATGATTATGTTCTCTGCTGATCGACTTACTGGTAGCCATGGAAGCCAGCCACTTTGTCCTCCAAGGATCCATTCATGCTTTGAACACAGCTGAGGTTTGCACTCACCCATGCACATGGATGTCTTGATCACCCAAGGCCACAACCTGAGCCCGAGGGGATTTTTAGTGTTGCTCAGTGACATGTGTGACCACTTGTTTCTGTAGCATTAAGCTTCCCCTCTTGTTTTTCTTTCAGTAACCACCTCTCCCCTGTCCACTGCAGACCTGATGTGGTAAAGTAAGTGGGCTTTTAGACTGCTGTTGTAATTAATAAATATATTACTACTTAAAGAAAAAGCAAAACAGTGGAGCATAAAAGGGTGCATTTTATCTAAAAAATTTATTGCTCCCTGAAGTTTTCTGGACAGGACCATAAGCTCAGCAGTGGAGCAGCACCTCTTTGACGTAAACCCTTTAGAGGCTCAGCAGTCAGACATCTGTGAATCGACCACATGCTCTTTAAGGGTGGCACCAACAGCGAGACAGAGACGGAGGCACCAAAGAGAGCAGCAGCAGCAGGAGGAGGGCCAGAAGCACAGAGAAAAAAACAGGTATTGTGGGCATGGCATAATGATGAAAGAGGTAATTGATGGTACCAGCATAAATTCAGTCTCAACTGCAGATTGATTATACTTTTTTAATGCTTTTTTCTTATTTAATTTAACATCTTACAGCAAAATAATTGTAATGTAGATGCATTTATATAATGCTTTTCTCTACTATTACTGACCACTCAATTAACTACGAGTACACATTCATACAGCACTTTATCTGCCTCAAACCACTTTATAGCCCATTTAGAATGTCTCAATAACTCAACATGCATGTCGGAGTACCCAGAGAGCACCCATGCAGACACAGGAAGAACATGCAAACTCCATACAGACAGGCCCCAGCTCAGGTTGAAACCAGGGACATTCCTGCTGTGAGGTGACTACCCTAACTACTCCATCACTGTAGTGCCCACTTTCATTACTGACGCCTGACCTCAGAGACTCACTGCAGTGATACTACAATCATACTTTCAGTTGTTTTTTTTTGGTTCCAGTACACACTGGTGCAGTTTCATTCTGTGTGGCGAGTTTGACTGTGCAGTCATAACAACTGGTTGACATTCCAGTAAGAAGCTAATCCTTGTTGATGAAGACCCAGTGGAGTCAGAGAGATTAGCAACACGTGGATATGAGGAGTGTCTCAGCAGCAGAAAAAGTTAATAAGTCTATTTACTGTTCATGCTCTTAACACAAACACTAAACAGCACATTAGCTGCTTGAGAACATATAAGAAAGGCATCGGGATGACCTTTGGTTTCCAGAAGCATTTCAGCCAATGTTAATCTGATTAAAAACAAACCAAAGAGAACAGAGTCAGATGGAAGGCAGATGTCTCATTTCATCACCCTTGTCATCTGAGAACAGAGGTCCTTCCGTCAGAGAAGACACCAACAAGGAAAACGTCCCGTCGAGCAGTGGCAGTAGTTCAGCCAGCGTGGGGGAAGACATGGGCAGCCGTGTGGAATCACACCTGGGCCAGAGTAGTCATGCTGAGCGAACCCCCAAACCCAAGAAGCCAAAAAACAGCCCAACTTTCATGCAGCTAACTGAGAACAAGGCTGCCCAGACAGTAAGTGAACACCCTTTAATCCTCATGTCTTTTTATTGTTATGACCACGACATGATGCGTGATACTTTCTCTCCTTTTTTTCCTTACTGTGTTTCTGCTGTTCCTTTAGATTCATGTTTATCAGTTTCAATGTGTCTTTAGATGGTGGTAAATTCTGAAATGACCGGAAACTTATCCAGGCTGCATGGCTACATACAGTACCAGTCAAAATATTAACTGTATTACAAAATGGCTAAGGCTAGATTTTTAAGGGTTAGGCACTAAATTAAATGTGTGATTACATCTTCTTCAGTAGCTGAAACTTGTCTCATCTCTGAAGACTCCTCTTACTGTACGACTGCAAATTAACATTCACAGTTGGTTCTTCAGTCATGTTGTTCCACCATCTGATGGAAATAGCTTTGTTGAGTTTACACACTCACATTCAGTGAGCATGATTCAAGACCAGCAGACTGTTTTATTTTTTAACCCTCCGTGCCGCCTCCTTACATAACAGCACAAATGACACAGAGTCCTTTGACACACATATGTGAATACATGATAGCTGGCACCAATGTGATTGGATGTTGAGTGTCGTGCTGAGTGGCTGAGAGAAGAGGTTAGATGACTGTAAGGATCTGTCTGTCTGTTGGTGGGAATAGCTGTCTCAGTGACCGTGATCTCTTTAGGTCAGGAGCCACTGAACTGCATGCTGGGTGCTAGCTTCCAAATATTTTTAAGGTGCTATAAAGCAGCCTGTTATGGACTATTTTTTCACCAGACTCTTCTGTGTCACTGTCACGGCTTTAGGTCCTGACGTAACTCAGTAATATATTGGTGTTTCCAGACGGCAAATGTTCATGGTTTGGGTGATCCCCTTACACTTCCTCTTGCTAGGAAGTTCAGATTTGTGGTTTAAGTGAAATTTCTCAGCAAGCTTTAAATTCAATAAAGACTGTTTCTCGCCATAAACCATTAGCTTTAGTAGTCTTGTTCCTATGGCGTGAAATGCACCATCCTCAGGTCAACACTTTTCGTGGCCTCTACTGGACTTTGTGGTTAAGCGCTAATCAGAATCTGATAGCATGTTAAGATGATGAGCTGGTAAACACTGTACTGCTGAAAGCAGCATTCAGTGGCTGCTAGTTTTGGCGCATCTTTACCGACAAGTGTAGGTGATGAGTATTCCGCACACTGCCGACCCATATAATGCCCGAGTTGGGTATCATATTCAGCAAATCGCCTTGATCACATATTTAGGTTTGTCAAACATACTGTAAGCAGTCCAAAGAAATCGAAGGAAAAAATAAGGGAAGGAGTTGAACGGAGCAAAACCCATTAAAAATTTAAAGATGAAACATGCATACCTTTTTTCTCATTGATTTTAAAAAATCTTTTAGCAGTTAGAGGAATGTGCTGTTTTCCTAACACAAGCCGTGGAACCTTTTACTGTTTGTTTTATGTTGATAAGCTGTCTTGTGGCTGTACGAGATGTTAAGGATGCTGTAGCGTTTATATCATAACACCTTGTCTGATATGAACATGGTAAATAGACTAATTCTTATATAGCGCTTTTCTACTCTGACTGAGCACTCAAAGCGCTTATACAACACATTTGCATTTAC
>VUQK01027384.1:0-12596 GCA_015106715.1 Bujurquina vittata | reverse complement strand
AAATTTTGGGGTCCGCTGCCTTTAGGGGGGGGGTGTGGTGGGGGGGGGGGGGTGTTAACCATTGAAGCACAGTTTAATCATCTAAAACATCCCTCTCATCAATTAAACCCTACTAAACATGCCCACAGGCGCACAGTAGCGCTGTCAGGCTCAACCCTCCTTAGCACCAGCTGCACCTTTCATGGTGCTATAATCATGAAAGTGAAAATGAGAGCGGCTGTTCTGGCCAACAATATACTGTGTGTGTGTGTGTGTGTGTGTGTGTGTGTGTGTGTGTGTGTGTGTGTGTGTGTGCAGATGTGCTGGACGAGTTTAAGCTTTAACATCTGTAATCAAGTTGATGTACGATTCTCTCATCAGAGCATTTTGAGATGATTGCATTCACTGCATTGATAGTGATCACTGTGAGCAAATTGATTAATCAGTGAGCAGATAGCTGTCGCTCTCTTATCAGGTTGATTAGTTGTTTGCATGTAAAATGATCTGAGAAAACAGAGCTGCCGTTGCTGTTGCTCACCTTGGAAACGGCCATCTGCCACACTGGTAACACTTTATAAGAACATAAAGCACAGTAATTAGTAAGGAACAAGTATAGAACTAATCACTTCTCACTGCTACTAAAAATATGATTAACAGGTTTTGATTGGTTTGAAGAGGGTTATTTGTTCTCTAAATGAGACAGTAGGTAATAAACAGTCTTTAGATGTCACTGAATTTGCATATTTCACAAACATTCAATTAATTGTTCTTGATTAACTCTGAGGGGTTCATCATGAGTAATCAGGCACATGATGAACCAGTTAGAAAAATGTTGAACAAGTTGACCTGCCTGGTTCTGGCTGGTTCAGGCCAGTTTTTCACACGTCACTGTGATGAGTCAGTTCGTATGTAACGATAACTAGCTCCACATGGTAACTTGCTCAAGCAAACCATCATTTCCCTAACAATTTTTTTTTTCTTGCAGTCTAGTAAATGTTTCATTTCAAAATGAGTGTTTGGGGCTACTTAAAGAAAAAGGCTTTCTAGTATTGAGGAAATGATAATGAGTGATATTGGTAATATAGAATGCTCAATTTGGCACCAATTGTATACAGTACATAAGCTTGAACAGAACTTTCCACAAGCACTGGCTGCCAGCCAAGCGACTGATTAGTATTTTAAGTTCTGCCAGCTAAAATTAATTCTTGATTGTAATAAAGTAGTTTAAATGAACAAATTACAATATGCTTTGCCTACAGCAGCATTTCTGTGAGTAATTACTGTCGGCATACTGACTAATCAAGTCTGCCCAAACAAGTAGGATAAACTAATCAGGCACTGGAAGTGAGCAGAAAGTTTATGACTATGTTGAGTCATTTGCATATAAAAGGGTGGCTTGCTGAAGATGTTCTGGCTCCTTAAGAGAGAGTCAGATAATGGTTGTGCCAGTTGGAATTCATTAAATGTATAAATAGTCATATTTCAGTCTCACCTTCATAGGGATAAAAGTGACAGAACAACACAGCCCTGAAATGGCTGCACGCAAGACTCAGACAGAGCATTAGATGTTCTCCCCAGCCAGGTTATCAGGACAGACGGGCTGGAGACAGATGTGCTGCAAGTTAGCAGCTTCCTCTTAGAGCTAGAGAGAAGAACTCCGAAGTTTAAAGCAACTAATTGTTACTTCTGAATAGTAATATATTAGTTATTATTCAACTATTTTCCTGAGTAAATTGAAGAAGACTCACCGCCTAAATAAAAGCGACAGTAGACAGTATCGGCTTCACACAAGCTAAAGAGGCTTTTGGAAAGCAAACATCCCTTTGGAGAGAAGCTTGATCTACCTAAAGACCAAGCTGGATCTGAGCGTTTGTAGGACTGTGTGAAAGTGTCTGATAAGGTCCTGGAGGCAGCATATATGCACAAATACTTGTGCGTACTATGCATGTTCCAGATGCCGCAAATGGCCTATCAAAGTGCCTTTGTCTGATAGGCTAAAGAAATACTGAGGACATGTCAGATGATGTGCTGTAATATAGTGTACTGTTGGCTAGTCTGCTTTAAAGGATAACGTGTGTGGGTGGTGGATGTGGAGGCATTCTGTGATAAGGTGATCCTGAATGGTGAGTGTACATTGATCTGAGACAAGTGATGGCCAGCGCGTCCAAGGGGAAGTTTCTTCTGTTTGCTCGTCACAGTCTGCACGTTCTCTCTGGGGAGCATTATTATCTTTGTTATAGCCTCTGTCGGACACATTACATCAGAGCTGTTTCCCATAAGAGCTGAGGAGTCGTGATAACACGTTTTTGGCCTTGTGCCCTCCACTAAACAACAAGGGCGCATGTGCCACATACCTGAGACTAATTATTCTTTTCTTTTAACCAGTCAACAAAAATGAAATGTCATTAATCAAAAATAAACCCCAAAGCAAAACAAGGTCTGTTGTAACCAGATTCAAGTGGACCCCTTCCTTAAAGCCACCTGTGGCATTTATATGAAGTCTAGTAGCTCTGAGTCCTAATTTGTTTTGCCTAAAAATAGCTTGGTCCCACGTCTAGACAGCAGAAACTGGACCTCATGGGTTTAGATTTAGGTGATACACGGGCATGTTGAAAATGCATGACATGCTGAGTGTGTCCTTTCACCTAAATTATTTACAGTACACCCAAAGTAGATGAAACAGCTTTGATCTTGGATAAGCAAAGTGGAATTCTGGATAGTCTGAAATCCAAAAATAGGAAAAGAGGAGGGGCTGATGGGTAAATTTGTGGAGTAAAAAAAAAATGCCGGATGCAGGAAGTGGTTTACGTGTAGTTCTTCTGCTTCAGCTGAGTGTCTGCAGAGAGAGAGATCGAGGGGTAAAAAATCACTCAGTCAGTCTACGTGTGCTGGCTCACGATTTGTTCTTTTCCTTGTTCTCACTTCATGCCCCTCCTCCCTCTCTCTCTGTTCTTTTCTATCTCTGTCTCCCAGAGCACACCCCTCCCTTCTGCTCTTTGCTGCTCTTAAACAAACAAGTCCAGAGCTGGGCGGGTGGGGAAAATATGCATGTCAGGCAAGAGAAAAAGCAAGAAAAACTACGGTAGAGAAAGAGAGCGAGAGAGGGAGGGAAAATAGGAACAGGAGGAGCGAGGGAATCCTGTAGATGAAGGGGAAGGCGGAGCGAAGCCACTCCTGCTCTCTAGTATTCAGCTAAAGACAGATGGGCGGATGTTTTGATCAGCCAGGGCAGCGAATCACAGTCGGGGAGCAGCCCCCTACATTAAGGCAGGGCTAGTCTGAGGGAGTGTGTGGCTCAACTTAAAGAGTGTGTTCACAGGCTGCCTGTTGTTGTTGAGCGCTCGTTTCTTTTCTCTCATGGTTGTGCAGACATTGAAGATGAAGATCCAGGAGTCGCCCGTCACTTGTGACACGGGTAGGGTCAGCGGAGAGGTGCGAGGCCCGGACTCAGACTGCGAGAAGACAAACTGCGAGGACGTGCCCCGGTTGGATCTGACAGCACTCACTGAGGACAACAACTGGGGAGGTGAGCCTGGAGACCATCTGGCTGTTGCTCAGATATTTGCTTTCTTTTAGTACATTTATTATTGTTCTGGACAGAAATGTAGACATGTCCAGACAACAGGCTCAGGGTTCTCCACCCAGGTTGTGTTGTCTGGGTAGCAGCTGCACACCTTCTGCTGCCTCATCTGCTCCTCCTCCTCCTCCTCCTCCTCCTTCTCCTGTAGCAGCTCCTTCTGCCTTTCCTGCAGCATCTAATTGTTAAATATCCTCTTAAGTTCTCTAGCCACCTATTTCTGGAGGAGAGACACCAGAGGTGTGCTTGTTTGCTTGGTTGGAAGGACAAGTCAGCACTGCAGTCCTGTCTTCATCATGAGGAAAATATTGATATGTAGCAAAACCGCCATCTGTGGTTTTATTTAAAGAGTAGACAGTGAGGTTTTGGCAGAATCTATCACTTATGTGGCAAAACTGTTTGCAGGTGTAACTAGTGCTGTAATTTTCACTCAAAAATCAATCATTAAAGGGCAGCATGGATGGTGATAACAGTGTACCAGTCAGCTGGCCATACAAACTTGGTGTTTGCATTCAGAGTGTTTATTGATCACGGCTGAAATGTTAAGGCTGGTGCTCCATTTAGACAGCCATGCCTGTGCATGTGCCTGATGTGTCAGCTGTGCACAGGCTCTTAATTTATTGATCCTGGCTTATCAAGTGGCATTACTGTTTGAAGAAAGAGCCAAAGCATTGCTAAAGCATTGCATCATTCACTGGTTTCTTTCACCTTCTTTAGGCCATCAGACCGCTTTTGAGCTTGTTTTTAAATGTTTAAATGTTTTTTGCTGTGCTTGCGCGTGTGCACTTCCATTCTGATCGTGTTGTTAGGATATTGCAACAATGTCAGGCTGAGTGGAGGTTTCTGTATTGAACATTTTGCTGAACTGTACCCTGGCATGATGACCAGCATGTTCATTCATACACTTAGATAAACAGTTGAAGGACATGTTGCTGCGTGTGGTGTTGACATTTTTTTCACTGCAATGATTTGCCTTCACTCCCACATCACTACTGCCACTTCCTGTTTAATGCAAGAATCAGAACAAAAGTGCTCTATGCAATAAGCCTGCCACTTTCAGCAGCCTCGTGTTTGGGGCATTAGTGGGCGATTGCGTGTTTGTTGGAGCTCTCTAGTGGCCAGACCTTATAGAAGGAAAACACCAGGGAGCAATGAGATGTTGTTTTCTCATACTGACGTGTTGTGTCTGAACTATTAAGCTGTTACTTTAGCTTGTTTGAAGCCATGGTTTAAGCAATTTGATGCCTAGCCTAGTAGGTGGCGTGTGGTACATACTTAGTTAAACGTACGTAGTTAGAATGTAATTTGTGTTTTAGTGAGGCACAATGCAGTGAATTGTAGCTCTTTTTTCAGTCCAAATAACTATGTTACTCTGACATAAAGACATTTTGTATCAGAGCTTTTGCATGTTGTCATTTTTTTCATGTCTTTCTGCCTCTTGGTAAACCCCACCCCCACCCCCGCCCCCTTCTGTACATTGTGTCCTGAATGCAAAATAAGCTCGTGGTAACAGGCACGGAGCAGGGTGCCTGCATGATTGGCTGTGACAGGCTACTCCACATGAGAACAAGCAGAGCTGGTCATGATGTTCAACTGTTGTGCAAAGTTGAATTTTATTTCCGTGTAGCTGGCACGATTGTTCTCCAGCAAAGAGAGCCAAAGAGGAATTGCTGCATCCTGTAAAGAAGGGGTAAAGAAGGTATAATGCAGGCCAAATGGCCATGTGGGTGAATAAGGGCTTTAGGCAGTGGTTTGAGACCTTTGACCCAGTACAGTTCCAGTCACTGCCTGTTCTGGTGACCTGATATTAGCTGCGGCTGCTCTGTCCCTGCCTGTCTGCCAGCGACGGTGGAAAAACAGTAGCAGACTTTTCAACAGCAGGAGACACACTTATGAAGCTCACGTGGCTCATCTGTTAATTAAAGTTGATGCGGCTGTGAGCTAGTTGAATTTCCAATAACTGATTCAGCAGGAAGGATGCTCGCTGGTTCTTTGGTTTACATTTCTTTCTTTGTTTTCCTTCCTTCATCTTGTCTTTTCCTTCTTCTCCCCCATTTCCCTCTTTTGTTCCTCTAGATTCTCCATTTTGTAACACCCCTTTCCTTGATTTTAAAAGCATTTTCCATCCGAGTTGTTGTGATGGTAAGTCTCCCAGCAACATCGCTGTCAGCGCTGACTGGCTTTCCTGCAAGTAGCATGTCAGAGTGAAAGAAATGAAAGGCTGTCTATTTGACTTTTACCACTGCATGGCAACATGCTTGAATGATTGGGAACATTGTGGCAAAGGGTCACACACATAGACGCGCACACGACCTTTAGTGAAATGGCACACTGGTGTATTTTTTGTTTCATTAGACTAGTTAATCCTGAGCCATCAGCAAGCAGTTGATTTAAAGGATTAATTTCAAATGCCATGAAGCCTTACTGGCCGGCTACACTGCACTAAGCTTGATAATAGGCCACAAAGGAAGACATTCAGTCTGACTGAGAGCTCATTTGCTGTGAGCGAGCGAGAGTTCTGCTGCTTGATAAACTGCACGTACCTGGAAGTGAAGGAGGACCCCCGGGACTCCGAAGCTGGAATTTGAGCTAAATCGCTTCTCGTACACCTTAACTCACCCCAGCTAAGAAAAATATGCATGTGTGGTGTTAGACTGGGCGTGCATATTTTCATGGTTACATACTGACACCTTGAATGTTTACACTGACAGTTGGTTTCCTTCAGGGCTTGTTTTTACTCCCTTCAGCTATTTTCTCAGTGTAATGTCTCCTCTGTGCATTTCTCATCTCCCGACACCTGAGTTTATGGCTCTGTCCTTTTCCATGAAATCTACATCAGAATTCTTGCTGCGTTTTGTGTTTTGAGACATTTTGTAGCGTGTTTTAACCCTCTCAAACAAAAAGATCATCCTCTGTCTGCTCTGTCGTTCTCTCTAATGCACACGTCCTCGAACAGATGCACCGTTTGTCTCTCACCGTGCAGAGTGGAAACTAAAAGACAAACTCATCACTGTAACTCTCATCAGGGGTCACACCCTGACATTATCCCACCGAGTGCCAGTCTTTATTAATAGCCCGGCGATTGTCAGGGGTATCTGCATGGCTATTTTGACCAGACATAATTATTGCCAGAGTGGAGACTGTAACCAGGGGGTGAACGCAGAGAGAGGCAGGGTGGGTGTGTCTTACCCACAGTTACAGAGCAACATCTGTGACTGTTGAGCCCCAGAGGATTTTTTCCCCCCACAGAAGCACATCCAGAACCTTCCACAGAGCCAGAGAGGAGCCGAGATTATGTTAGCAGAGAGAAAAGTAGCTTTCTCTCGTCTTAAATATGAGAACTGGGACTGATTTTTAGAAAACAAGCATGCTGTTTGACTTTCCCAGGACATTTCACATTTTGACCCTGTGTATTTGCTCTTTGACTTCACAAAAAATATAACCCAACAGGAAAATATGTGAAATTCAGAAGCATGCTGGCAAAACACCCCCATAGCATAGCCAGCAAAGAGCATGCTGAATTAGCTCTGCAATCAACAATCCTGTTCTGATAACAGCCCTGAAGGACTTTTAATTCCCCATGAACTTGCATTTCCTGTTTTTAGTTCATTTTTGTGAATTATATTGCACTAGCTCTCATAAAAAAGTCTTTTTGTGATGGTATTTTCCTGGAAAACTAGGGGGAGAAATTGCTTCTTCATTATTTGGCTAATTTTGCATCCATATAAATGCTTCCTTGAGTTTCAAATGGGAGAGAAGTTGCCAAATACTGGTACCTGCTCTGCTCTAAGAATCAGAGCAGGCTGGGCTTTTTCTATGTGACTGGCCTTCAGAAGTCATATTGTTACAACTTCAAGGACTTTGCATGCATAAAATGTGCAGATTAATTATTAATAGAAAAAAATCTTGTGGTTTTATTTAAATATCCAAACCTTAGACTGGCATGTGTGTTATTTTGTTATGCTCTAGCTACAAAGCTTTTTCAACTGATTGGCTGTTGGTGCTGTAGGTGGAGCTTCCAAGCAAGATCCCAGACTAACCTGACATCACTTTCTCTCATGGCTTGTGTGTGCAGAACAATTAAAGTGCAACTAAAACGTTTTTGTTTGTGTCACTCAGAACCAGTCCCGGCGTACTCACTGCAGAGGGAGAGCATGGACCGCGAGGAAGCCAGGCTGTCCCCTCACTGTGGGGGACGTGTGATCCGCCAGCTCCTGGAGGAGGCCAGCGACCCGATGGTTTCCCCTCGCTTTTACGCCTATGGACATTCCCAGCAATACCTGGATGACACGGAAGTCCCTCCATCACCGCCTAACGCTCACTCATTCATCAGGTAAGCTGACATGGTTTTGCAGAGCTGTGTGTGGTAGGAAGGAGCTGCAAGTCGTAATAACATTATTTATTTCTGCAGCCGCAGACGGAGTTCATCTCTTGGCTCCTGTGATGATGAAAGAGAGGAGCTGACCTCCGCCCAGCTCACAAAGAGGATTCATGTACTGAAGAAGAAGATCCACAGGTTTGAGGAGAAGTTTGAAGAGGAGCGAAAATACAGGGTAGGTAGTAAGGACCTGTTCATTCATCATGTTAATAATGCCCTACACCATAAAGTCAGACAATGATGATGTTTTTGTGAACCATAAACAAAGTTATTGAATGTCAGAGGAGACTCATTACAGCTGTTTAGCAAGGCAGAGTTCTACTTCAGATTTGCACAGTTATGTTCATGTGAATAGTAATTGTAGATGCCTTATTTTTCCACGTAGCCCTCCCACAGTGACAAAGCTACAAACCCAGAAGTGCTGCGATGGATGAACGAACTGGCCCGGCTTCGTAAAGAGCTGAAAGGTAACACACTCACGCACAGACACACACACAATAAAAACCACTTAAAACAACCGACAGTCAGACTAAAAAGCTCATATATATTGCTCTGCTTCCCGTCTCCTTCACCAGAACACAAATTGATGAAGTCTGAAGAGGACCTGCCGCCTCTGACCCGTCAGCGCAGCAACACGCTGCCCAAAAGCTTCGGCTCTCAGTTGGAGAAGAAACCTCAGCAGGAGAAGGTGTCGAAGCCGCCGGTGGAAAGCACCCTGGAGGGGATTTTAAAGAAGCTGCAGGAGAAGAGGGACGAGGTGAACCGTCCCGAGGACATCAAGGTAAATCCAGGGCCACGTCACACACTCGCAAGGATGAGTAAATAAAACATCTCCAGTAGAAACAGTTCGCGTTAAGACAAACATAAATTTTAAAGCAGGCTGCGGGCTTTTAATGTATTTTTACACAGAACCAAACTTGAGGAATAATTTATGCTGCAGCACCCACTGAACTCAGGTCACTTCTGAAACGTCTGTCACTCACTTCCTGTTCCCTGCTAACAGGATATGACACGGGAGCAGATCGCCGCAGAGAAAGTCGCCCTGCAGAAAGCTCTTCTCTACTATGAGAGCATTCATGGCCGACCGGTAAGTCTTCCTCCACCCTGACGGGTCAAGTAAACAAACACTTCACAGGCTAGGCAGAGGAGATCTTAGATTCTGACTGTGAGCTATAGCAGAAATCAGCAGCCTGTGTGTGTGTGTGTGTGTGTGTGTGGGTCGATCTCAGCACTGCAGAGATGTTATAGCAAGGAAAACTGGGTTAGCTGTCATTTTGTTTTATGTTAGTGTTGCAGCTCGTTAGTGTGCAGGAACAGAGGATAACAGGAAGTAGCTAAAATTGTACTAACAGTATATCTTTCTTCTCCCCTCCTGCTCCAGATGACCAAGAGTGAGAGGCAAATCATGAAACCGTTGTACGACAGATATCGCCTGGTGAAGCAGATCCTTTGCAGAGCCTCCACCATTCCTGTCATAGTAAGTATCACATCTTAACTTCCCTGTAGTTGCCTGATTTACAGGAACACACCACAGATCACCGCACTCTCAAAACATCTAGAGACACTTAATCCCTGCTCGTGCTGGTTTTAGCACCTGCTGTTGGGAACGGACAGCAGCCGTGAAGCAGACGTGCTGTCCGACTATTCAGTGCACCCGTAAAGGAAGGTCAGCGGTGTCAGGTTGAGTTCACAGGAAGTGACAACGGAGTGTTGAAGAGGCTCAGGAACTGAGAAAATAACTAACAGAAAATAATCACAGCTCATTCCTAAATTGTAACTTTAAAAATCGTTTTCATTCCAGTTTTGTAGGAAAATAAATCTGCTTATAGACTGAGTGTATTACTCTGTTATTATGTAAGACATGATCTGCGTTATGTACACTTATTATATAATTCAGTGCATCTAATCCTCAACATGTAGACTGAGCCTGCTGCCATATTATTTCTTACAGTGGGTGCGGCATTCTGTAGAGAATGAGACACAAATAGCTCAAATTAGAACAAAAAGCGTATAAATTTACCTAAATTTGACACAAACATGGGAAACTTTGTAAAATAAGTTGTGATATGTGGGTGCAAAAATGCCTTGTTGAGGTTTTTATTTTTTTTGGGCAGCTGTTTTGTGAAAAAATGAAAAGGATAACTCAAAATTCTTTTCATCTGGAGCGAAAAGCTGGAGCCGGTGTTGGCTCCAATCAGCGTTTAGTGCAAACAGAATGGCAGTCTTATGCTCTTGCTCTAAAAAGTGAGCATCTCAGCGTGGTTAATGCCTGCTTCTCGACCGTCACCACAGGGCTCTCCCTCCAGCAAGCGCAGAGGTCCCCTCCTACAGCCCATTATCGAGGGTGAAACCGCACTCTTCTTCGACGATATCAAGGTGAAGAGCCACTGCTGCTGCTTCAAATAATCAGTGAATCAGCTCCCTCTTCCTCACCTGCTAAACTCCCACTCCTCCTCCCCTTTATATGTACTACCATTTACCCTCTAATGAGCCTGACTGCTGCCTGTTGATTGGGCAGTTCCCCGTTTCCTGCTGTAGAAGTGTTGAATCAGTAGCTGCTGATCTATGAATCACTGTAATGATGTGAAATGATGTGTATGTTAAACAGGCAAGATCTCGTCATGATTTAAGTCTGAAATACTGTTTTATTTTTCTTAACTTTTCTTAACATCCAGTATAATAAAATTATTGCCTTCAGCGTAGATTTTAGGGTGTAAAACAGTCAATATCTATACACACAGTACGTAAACAAATGGTGTTTTAGTAATATTAAAAAAGGGGTCATTGTTTATTATTCTTTTTCCAGCGGTGTTTGCAGGCACACTGCGGGACACCCTCTTTGTTTTTTTCTGTTTTGATTGCATAAAGGTGGCCGGATTAACTTCATTCATAAATACTAATTATTCCAGATGTGATTCACAAATGAAGACCATCGTGGTGATTTCTAACCTCTGTCCACTAACACTGCACGATCCCCACGCCCTGCAGTATATAAAGCCCAGGAGGCCGCCTGCTGCAGCAGCACTCACTGCACGATGAGACCCCCTCCCCTCTCCCCCCATCAACCGCTGCGTCTAACACCTCGTCTGTCTCTTTGTAGGAGGAAGAGGACGGCTCGGAGGACGACGGAGACTCCAAGACTCAGTTCACCGTGACCATCCGACCCGACATCAGCGTGTTCAGCTTCCTGGAACACGTGGATGAGGAAGTGGACGGTTTCATTTCACCCGTGGATGAACTCTCACCTTCCAAAAACACGACGGACACAAGGCTGTCCAACCTGCACTCTGCGACTATGTAAGTACTCAAAAAAAGGGACAACAACCAGGACTGTAGAGGAAACTACTCCTTAAATACAATGCTTCTGTATGTCTTTACTACATCAGAGGCAAATATACATTTTAGTCAGGACGCCTTCTTCAAAGCAACTTTGATGCTTCAAGATGGCAATAAAACCTGTGTGAATTGCTGCCTCAGCAATAATTTACAAACCGTCGCTGATGCGTCTGAAAGTGATTGTAGTCAGTCCAAGTCAGACCGCATTTGTTTGGAGACAGGTTGCCTGTGCAAATTCCAAAAGTAGTCAAGAAGAGGTTGAAGGTTGAACCTCTGTGCGGTTGCCACAGCTACTTACAATTGGCTGCCAAATGCAAAAGAAAAAGGAGCCACCACCAATTTTTCCCAGTCACAAGTAGGTTGCCATCATGTTACTGTGACTGAACCATTAATCAGCTGCTGGTTCTTTCAGATCTAGAAGGATGTGGTCAGATCAATAATAAAACCTTAAAAAAAACACAAGCTTACCTCAGCAGACTTAACAAGCTGTATATAAAGATGACCAACAAAATATTGTCCTTGAGAATATTTGAGTCACAGGTGATTGTACTTGCATTAATGCATTGCCTACAAAAGCATTTTGCTTACATAGGTTAATTATACTTTTGAATGCAGGATTTTAACTTTGTTTTCTGGGATTTTTTCTGAGCACTTAATTTACCACTGCTTAGTTTAAGCATTTAAATGTTTTGATGTGAGACTAATAAATGATTTTTTTTGTCCTCTTTCCACAGGCAGGAACTCGTGGAGCAGCTCCAAGAAACAAGAGAGGAGAAGAAGAGGATTCGCAAGAACTTGAAAGAGTTTGAGGACCAGTTTTTTAGACAAAACGGAAGGTAAGAAAAAAAAACCAGACTGTTCATACTTTGATATGAAGGATTTTTCTTGCTGTATCTTAAGTGTTCGCTGCCTCATTCCCACAGGAACGTGCAGAAGGAGGACCGTTCCCCGCTGGCTGTGGAGTACAATGAATACAAGCACGTCAAAGCCAAACTGCGGCTGCTCGAAGTCCTCATCAGCAAAAGAGACCCGACTAAGTTCATCTGAATAAAAAGATGAACTATAGCAGAAGTGGACTGGTGCTCAGTCTCCAGTGTTAGAACACATCTCACACTGCTGGAAATAAACATCATATTTTCCTGGCTTCGGATGCCGTTGTGCTCTGTTGAGCACGGCGAGGGTTTCCCTCCAGCACCTGCAGAAAGCCGTCGACCCAGCGAGCTTCTGCACCTGAAAAACATTGCTTCCGCCGGACCTCACCTTTTTAAAAAAAAAAAAAAAAAAAATTTTTTTTTATAAGGTACAACAAAAAAACAAAAACACAGA
>VUQK01027383.1:0-18970 GCA_015106715.1 Bujurquina vittata | reverse complement strand
GATGTGTGTTATGTTGTATGTGAGAGTCGTGCTTTGGCCAGGCAAACTCGCTTGCTACTTTGGCTTCGCTGCATGTTTTGCAGAGCAAACGGTTCTTTTTTTATTTTGGCTTGTTGAGTGGATGTCCGCCCTGCCAGTTTGCTTAGCCGTGATAATGGGGTAGCATTCGCGTCACTTAACTCCACCACACTATTCTTAACTAGCTAACCTGCACGGTGCATATGGACAAGGCACGTACACACAATAGGCTGCGATGATTGGCTGCATAAGTGAACCGTATCGTATCATTGGCTTAACACCTGACACTCACTGACTTAAACTACAAAATGGTACGGAAAGAATTTTTATTGGTCTAATTAGTTTACGGTTCATGTTGGATTCAATTTTTTGCCCTGCATAGATTTTCTTGTGCGCTGAGAATGTGTGAGCAGTGCGCGATTGCACAAGCGCGCAGCTTAGAGGGAACATTGGTGAGCAATTCCCTTGTGTGTTTTGCAGATGTACTTAAAGTCTGGTTAAGGGTTCAAAATGGCCCTCCCAGAGATTCCTAAAGCATTTGACAATGGGACTGCCTGAGCCCTCAGAGTTGTCTCCAGTTCTGTGATTACGGACAATGAGGTTGGGCCTTTGAGCTGGGTTCCAAACTGTTTTCTTTCAGTATCCTCCATTTGTCTTTATACAACATATGCTGTGGAATGGAATACGCATACAATTTGGACATCCACAGTGTCACATTGCAACGTGAGCTTTGACCTTTCACGATGCTGTGTAGCTTGCAAAAAGGATGCTGGGTTGGAACAGTCCGGAAAACATATTTGTTTTCATACTGTAAAATGCAACTAGATGCATTAGGACATCCTAGTACTTTTGATATACTGGAAAGTACCCTTGTAATTCATAAGTTAGCGATGTCAGTTATAAGCTGACATCTAAGTTTTCTATTTGTTTTAACATTCACTTCCTGGGGTTGATTGAATAGTATGTAGTATGTAAACTGCAAACTTAAATATAGCTATATTCATTCTATTTTTATTGTGGCATTATACTTGTGTACTTGACAATTATGCTTTTGTTTGTTTTTTTGCAAGATTACTATGTAACTTTTCAAGGTCAGTTTAACTTGTGCTGAAGCTGGTATTATACAGAATCTTTAAAAAAGATATACAGAACTAGAGTTAAAAGGCAGTAACAGCAGTGAAGTCATAAATATATCAGACAAATTGTAAGGCATCATTTAAGTAATAAAATGAAACGTATCCCAAGACTTTAGCAGCTGGCAAGTCTGAAGATACGGATGATTATGATAATGTGCAGAGCACTCGTCAGTGAGGGGCTGTACTGACATCTGATTAAAGAGTAGCCTGGATATGGGCTGAATTATTTAGATGAACATACTGACGAAGGGACAGAGGATGAGTGAGTGTGAATTAAAGAAAAGGGGGAAAGAGAGTTGAGCAAAGGACCATCACTGTGGAGCCACCAAGGGGACAGCCCATGCTAAGTATATAAAAGATTGAGGTTGCCACCTTGACGTCATCTACTGATCTCTGCACTACATATTTCGAAGCATTTTGGCTGCCCTGTGTTGTATGTATATATATTGACAATACCTGGATGAGAGGGGGGGAGTGCTCACTTATCCGCTAATGCTAGCAAACTTGACACATTCACAGATACCTGTTAATAAGTTCTAAACTCTTAAAGACTATTAAGAATGTAGAATTATTTTGGCTGATCTGCACATCACAGCCAGTATTGGGTGTAACGTGGTACAAAGAAACGCGTTACTGTAATCACTTTACATTTTTCAGTGTAACACATCACTGTACTAAATGCCGTGATCACAGTGCAGTTTAAATTATGCCATTACTTGCATTACAAAGGCTCTTCAGTTTTCTGCTGGATGGGTGGATAGAAAGGAAAAAATCAAACGTGCCTTTATCTCCCTGCATACTTGCACTACAATCAGCTGATTTCAGTTCTTGTGCAGGGAGGAGGAAAATGGAGCGTTTTACAACTTCTAAGAAGTGGAGATGTAGACATTAATATCTTTATTGCATGAAAGGACAAGAGCATGACGGTCAAGTGCAAACTGCATCCAGGACAGAAACACCTGAATTATATTGCTGACAGAATTCTTGCTCTTTGCAAGCATCTGCACACACAGAATGCTAACACAAAGCTAAAGAACAAACCACAGTGATGTTATAGATGAGCATACTGTATGCTGACCCCAGCCCTGCAGCCAGAGCCTGATCTTAGACTGGTAAGAGAGGTAGAAGAAGCCTCCATTTCCACCCGTACGTGTTTCTTTAGTGGAATCACAGTGGTGATCGCCGGCTGCTTTTCAACTTTACTTTGTGTTCAAACTTAAACACTACAAGAACGATCTTGTGTGTTAGGGGTTTGTGTTGGCGTGTAGGACTTTTGGCTAAGGTTTATATGGTGAAGCTATAATTATGTCACAATGCATTTTAAGCCATGCTACAGAGTGGTGCAAAAGTAATACATAGTGTAACCAATTATTTTCTCAGGGGAGTAATTAAATAACATACAGTATATTTAAACAGCAGCAAGTAATGTGTAATGCATTACTTTTTTTGTTGTAATAATTACCACAACATGGCTCACAGCAAGCTACATCATTTTCCAAATAATTAATGCCTTTAAAAATGCCTCAAAAGGCACCAGCAGCACAAACATAGTGGAGTGGTCCAGTTAAGTGACTCAAATTAGCTGAGGTGAAGCCTCAGATAGCTGTTGCCCACAGCCAACTGGACTCTGTGAATCAAAGCACCCATGCTGCTAAGTCAAAGCCTTAACAGCATCCAACTGGATAAGTTACAAAACAAAGCTTACTCATTGTAAGCTGTTATGAAGGTAAGCTTTATGACAACTTGGAGAGAAAAATATAGAGAGAAAAAAGTTTTTTGTATCAGGTTGTAAACATGTCTTTTATTGCTGTTAAAATGGGCTTTTTAACATGAAAGTCTATGGGGACTGACCTTCAAAGGCAGCTCCAAATGGCCATTAGAGGCACGGACGTTTTTTGACACAACATCGGCCCTGGAGGTTGTCCCTCGAGACAGCATAACTAACAAATGTACACGAGTCAATCCAGATGGTGCTCCTGACATGTATTTTTTTTTTCAGCCCAATTATTTTGTGTTTGTTAAACTAAATAAGCACACATCCTAGACACAGATCTTCCCAATTCGAGCAAAGGAATGGTCTCACTTCCCCAGTATATCTGCCTGTCATGTCAACAATGCTGATGGCTCAGAGATTAAAGGAACCTCGAGACAGCCATTTTTAAACACTCCAACTATTTTGGGGGACAAACTAATCCCTATAAATCTTATCAAGGATATGTGAAAAACCCCAAACATATGTGGAGGAGATTAGCGTGAACTTTTCTCGATTTTCTCACTTCAGATAACGGGGTGCTGGATACGCACACGCCCACACATGCGCAATCATTCATTCACCATTGTTTTCTTTGAAACTTTGAAGGGTGATAACAAAATCCCTGTCAATCCCAAACACTGAATTGGGCCTTTTGAGACCCGTCCGCATGCATACAGAAGCGCTCACATTTGCTGAGACACTTTACTCCGTACTACTCATGCAGTGTTGAGAGAGGCTGGTGAGGTTTGGTTGCTCTGCTTTCTCAGCTCGCATTGTGCCATCTCTCATTACCTCCAAATGCCAATAAAAGAGTCCAATCTACTGACGCCTTTTGAAGTATAGAAATGGAAAACTGAGCCTTGATATAAAGAGTCAAATCACGAGAAAAAGAGAGGGAAGGGATGGAAGAGTGCCAGAGAGATATAAGGCTGGAGGGAAAGGAAAAGAACGCTTGGGGAGAAATGTATAGACTGCGCAATGGACTGTTTAAAATTTGGGACAAAAAAGGACGGAGCCGAGAAGTAGATTATGGGTGTTCTGATTTGATTTCTATGGCAGATATAATGATGGTTAGTTTTCTATTCATCTTCCCAGCTCAGTTGGAGCACAGTAGGCAAATCGGGTTTTAGGATCTGGCTGGTGGGCAATGAGGAGGGCTATTAAAGGATCATTACCATCTCCTGCCATTACGGAGCTGTTGCTCCGGAGGAATTACCTTGGTAATGAGACCAACCTGAAACTGACTGCTTGCAGCAAGCCTGACGTACATTACATGAGAACACTGTGACACACACCTACACACACATCCAGACAGACTATTTGGATTGATGGTGCTCGCTGTTAGTTTCTCGCACGCCGACGTGCGCAAAAGCGCATGCATGTAGACACCCACATGCGCAACAAACTGCTTGAGAAGATGCGTAGGAGTCCAATTAATCCTTTTGACAGTTGTTAGTGTGCTTGACATTACCAGGATGCCACTTGTTTTCTTTCATTTCATTTACCCCCTCGCACTGCTCTACCTGTGTCCGTGTATTTGCTCCCTTTCACACATTAAAATGCTCTTTGACACTGTGCCTCCTTGTGCACTCTGGGGCTTGTGAGCTATGAGAAGTCATTAACCTGAAATGCTATCTTAGAGACACATACACTTTCTGACAGCACCAAAGTCTTTTTGCTGCTGTTCTACTGTGTAATGGAGGGTTAGAGGGAAACAATTAAGGCAGTAGATGTTGTGCTATCTTGTAAAGAACAAGAAAAAAAAACTTGCACACTGTATTAAGTGTGCTGTTTTTTATTTTGACATTAAAAGAAAGCTGGGACTGCAAATATTTAAAATGAAATCCTACGTGAACGAAAGCCTTGTTAGCACACAATTATTTAAGTTATTTTTGAAATGATATTTCACCCATAAGCTGTCTTTAGAGCAGCAAATAACCTCTGGGTCTGGAAGAAGGCTGCTACTGGAAGGAATAGTGTCTCTGTTGTCTATAATGGATACCAATTATGTCACTGTGAAAATAAAATGAATTACTTCAGTCTTCCCTGCAGCATAACACAAACTGTTCCCTTCCATCTGGAAGCTCTGTATGTTCAAAACAGTCATTACCCACTAGATCTACAGGGCTACCACAAAGGGCAATCCCATGTTTTTCAAATAATGGTTTTAATTTTAGTGTTTGGAGCAGAAGCAGAACACTCCGCTGCTGGAATCCACTGTATGTTGACCAAAGCTACTGTAATTAAATGGGACTAAAGAACAGTCTTGTAGACAAACTATGTCTCAACCATCAAAGTCATAATGCTGGTATAGAAGCCATTAAATGGGGTGCTAGTATAAGAGAACTAAAACAAGAATACAGGACACAAAGGCTCATTCACTGTAATTTCATTGGCTCTGTATGCGAACAGTCCTGCGTGTTTGGAGCCATAAAGATAGCTGCTGGAAGTGCAGCCCCTGTAACAATCAGCTTAACATGTACAAGAGGGTGCACACAGAGACACTTGTATTCACAGTGCCTTTCCAAGGGCAGAGCCCATTCCAACTTTACGATGGACCTAAAGATACGCTGTGGGCAGCAAGGGCTTTGGCCAGAAAGACTTTATAGCATCATAAACACAGTTATACCCCATCTCACCAACATAAATACATGCTGGAGAGTTCCCAAGAGGACCACTTTTAAGTCACACCTGTGCTCGGAGGAAGGAGGCGGCATTCCCATGAGGAACTCAGGTGAAGATGCTTTATCATGCTCTGCTGATTTAGTGTGACAGCAAGTATATTTGTCACAAAATAACGCCTCACACACATTAAAATGTCCATCTGGGATCCATATGATTCCTACATGTTGACTTTAATCCTTGATCAGAATTCAGTGTTGTTCCCTCAATGGTACTACATTTGTGTCTCACTGCTGGTGTGCCACATCTGGGCTGAGGGAAGACAAATATAATTTTAGTGTTATTTAAAAAATAACAACGGCAATAATGTCGGGTGGATTCTGCCCATGTAAATAAGGACTTGTACACCTAGGGGAAGCCCAGAACTGTTTTCCTAATTAAGGACCTTCCTTGTGATAATAGGATGTTAAACGGAGGTGTGAGCAAATCAGCTGAAGGTCTGAGAGGTAAAATAAAGGGCAGTCATTGTGCTTGCCTCAGGAAGACAGAAATCAGGGACACAAAGTGTCAGTCTGAATAGCTACAGCAACATTACCCAGTAGTTTGTAAAGTCCTTTTTTAAAGATTTGACTTTAACTTTATGGCAGATAGTGTCTTTATTTATTTAGTTTTTTGATCAGAAGTTGAAAGCATTGAAGTCAGTGGAGTGCTATCAGCTGATGCTAGCTAATTTGGATACATCACACAGACAAAATTAGACTCCCAGAGCACAGATTTCTTGGGCTATGCCAGAACGCAACCCCAAATTTTTGTCAGATAATTGGATTAAGAAATGCTTCAAAAGGTACCAACAACACATATACGGCTGAGGGGCTCTTTTAATGACTCCAATCAGCTTGCTCTAAGTGCAGACGAGAACTAAGCTACCAGCTACAGCTGCCTGTAGCATACACCTGTCAGTCAGTGACACCCCCCCCCAAAAAAAAAACAAAACAAAACATAGAAAGGTCAACACCTGGACAGCTGCTATGAAGATGGAAATTACTGACTAAAACTGTATTCAGGTGTTTATTGCTGTTATAAAGTTGGGAATTTTAATACGGAGGACTCTTTGGGGATTGTCTCACTTTCCGAAATGTCCAGAAGTGCCCATTCAAGAAACTGCAGTTTTCAGTGCTTCATTACCCACTAGATCTTCAGTGCCCCTCTCACTGTGGGCAACTCCATAGCAGAACAGTGTCCAACCCCTCTCCAGTAGACTGGTTCCAGAATGCGAGCTGTGCATTGCAACTATATCTAGCTGGCCTCATTCAGCCTCGTGAACTAGCTTAGGCTCCTTTCCCACCAGACAGGTAACATTCCATGTCCCAAGAATCCAATTTCTGTAAGGGATAAGGCTGGGATGCCTTTCACTACTGCCTGATCCTCCTTTCACCAGACCCCTACAGCCTCCTCCTGCGGGCGATGGCGCCAAAGGAGTTCAGTTCATTTCAGTTATCCAAATTGTCAAATGAACACTATTTATTATTGTACAGATCCTTATACATTAAATCTGCCATTCAGCTGTAGAACAAGAAAAAAATAATAAATGAACATTCTACAGTCTGACCTGAATTTGGCTTCCTTTACATCCATACTCATTTTCTCTCTTTTGCAACCTCTGCCTTCCTAGCCCCCATCTCTCTCTCTCTCTCTGAGATGCACTAACTCTTAGGCAGAGATTTACGTACACAGAGTGGAAAAAAGGGATTGGAGTGTGAGAGTGGGGTGGAGAGAGATTCAACGTTTCTCAGAAGCAGACTGAGACAGAGCGCTTCACTCTGTCAGTGTGAAACCAGCCATTCAGTCTGATAGGCGTCAAGCATGATAATCCCAAAGGAGGGCAGAGACGTATGTGTGAGAATGAGTAAAATGCTGTGTGTGCAGTCTCATCTGCGGACTGGTATTAACAGTTAGGTGAGAATATGCATATGCAGTGCATGGGGAACGTTCTGTCAGCATGTGAGATAGGCAGGTCAAAGCAATTGTATTTTCACATGTGTGCGCGTTTCGGCGTATGTGTAACTATTTTTCATGAATCTGGCAGAGTGTTATTTGTATGCAGTGTGTGAAAATTTATGAATCACGCCATGAGGTTGTGCTGTGTACCTACAAGGTGATTTATGCTAGGTGTTGCTCAATGCTAAGCCATTAAAAAGCAGAAACATCACAGCATCAAGCTAATCCACCAACACTCTCCACAACTTTTCAAGAAATTATATTTTAAGTTTCTAAGCCCCTCGCTCTGCAACACACTAGTGGTATGGATCTGGGGAGGGAAATTGGATTTCTGTAGTGCTCAGGAATTCAAGCGAACATGACCAGCTTGTACATCTCTAAAAGTCCTCAAGAGTATGGCTGGCAGATGTACTCCACTGTGGAAAAAAAGTCACTTGGCTTGTTTGGAGATGTCCTTGTAAACATCCCCTCTCTTGCTATTTATCTCTTCCATGCCCCACAAGAGTGGAGCAGGTGTGGTGTATCGCTCAAACACGACAAACCACCACGGAGCACTGAGGTGTGCATTGTTTGCTCTCTCTCCCTCTCCACGTGCCTTCCAGCCATGCAGATAGTGAGTCCCCCGTGATGTCAGGCAAAGCAAAAAGTTGTTTGTGGCATAAGCGCTGATCCACAACGCCAATGCCATCATTCCATCCTCGCTCTGTCCCTCACGCTCGCTCTTCTCCCTGTGGTTCCTTTACTCACGCCTCTCTGCTTGTCCAGGCTGCTGTTTGTTTCATCTAATGACTCCAGATTTACAGCATGTGGTTAAGTTTAAAAATAATGTTTATTTGCTGTGGATCAGTTTAACCCACGCAGCAGGTTTTGTAAAAATGCCCCGCTTCCTCCCCCCTCTTTTCAAAAAGTCACACGTTTGTCCTCTAAGTGTTGTTGCTGGCTTTATTGTTATGGAAATTGAGTGCTATTATCTGAAATCCTCTAATTCCAAAGGGCCTTTACTGTGATCTGATAAAGCAGAATCAAACATTTGCAAGCACCCCTACTTACAAACATTTGATCCACACCGCTCTTGGTTTTCACATAAGATTTGCTTGGATGGGAAAATGCAGAACAAGATAAGGAAGCCTTTTAAGACTGTAGGGATGCTCTTCACCTGCCAGACATTGTAGGGAAAGTGGGAACAGTGCCATCTAGTGAAATGTATGTATATACATGATGTTTAAGGGAGTTAAGACTTCTTTACTGGCTTTCTGCGCTACAGTGAGACAAATAACTGGATATCAGAAAGTATTTTCCGTATACTTACATCCGTTATATCATGAAACACCATACAAAGTGGGGAAAAAGCAGTCACGCCTATTTGAACATTGCCACAATGAGCTGTTAAAGGCAGTTTATGGTGCCCTTGAGTAGAACATCCCACTGCGGCTCGATGTAGACATAATGTTGACAATGTGTGTTCCTTTGTAATCCAATTACCCCACTGACCCAGACTGGCCACATGTCTACCTTGTTAATACACCAGCAGAAACCACCAGGTAGTTCACATCCTTTAGGTCACACTGCTAATTTAATACACTCCAGATAATTTCATTCTGACCCCTGACCTCTGACTGATTACTTAAACGATACAAGACTCTTTTAGGAAAGGTGTCCTCATCGATAAATCTGAAAGAGAGCACTTCAGGTAGAAGTGAGAGGGGTCGGGAAAAATCAATCGGAAGCCAACTAATAAATTCTGTCACACTCAAAAACAATCAAGGAGACACTCTTTGCTCTTGGATTTGTGGGGAAAAATACAAAAAAAAAACAAACAAGGTATACAACCTATGAAATCACTCCACAAAAGACAAGCAGTGATCTTTTTAGTGAATGATTGTTGAAGAGCATGAGGAGGGACGAGCGAACAGAGGGATGAGGGTGTAATCCAGGGTCAAGGATGGATATTTGTGAAGTGGCAGTGTCGGTGTGGATAATGGCTAGTGAGAAGTCAAGAACCATTTAATTTGCTCTCCCATTTGCCTAATTTAAGCTCTCCATTTAGATTTTGTCTTTTGGGGCTACTTAAGATAATTCTCCCATAATTAAAATGGACTGTGTCAAATTGAAAACCCATTACATTATTTAAGAAATGATACCTCCCAAATACAAATGTAGCTACACGTGACCACTGACTACCCCCTAAAGACGGATGTGACGCTTTGTTTAGCAAACGTAATGCATGAAATATATTTGAAAAAGTCCAGCTGAAATTATCCTGCGAGATTCAGATATCCACAGAAAATTATCAGCGAGATAATCGATGAATCATTGCGACTACAATATACAGACTGCAAGAGTCTCCCATGGGTCTTGTAGATAAGATATATATCTTGACTAATATCAAATAAAAAATGACCCTTTTAGTGATTCTCCCATCTATGAGCTTTTGCTCTTTTAAACTGTTTGCATTAAGCGTAACCTTAGATAAATGAGTACAATGAACCAAATCCTTTTCAATTTAGAGAAAATATCATATCGCGCTGAGCTTAGAGGCTGCAGCACGTACAGTGGGAATTGCATTCCTTAATGATTGATTCTCTTACGCACTGACAGAAATGTACTCACTTGACCATTCACTGAGAAGCTGAAGTCCTTGTTTCACATAAAGCACACGCTGGAGACAACCGTTGCACGGGATTACTAACAGGAAGTGATCAAACAAGTGTACTATTTATGTTGTGCATGGTTATATGTGGATGCTTTTGTGTGCAAGCAAGAGCCTGAATCAACCAAAGTGGCCTCTGCTCACCAGTCTGATGTCCTAGTCAAGCTGGCAGCAGTGATATGAGTAATGCCCACTATCACGGAGAGGCAGGGGGTGTAACAATTGGCTTGTTAAATAAGAACCATTTGACAACTTCTCAAAGAAGATCAATTATGGTCAGTGTCCTGATCAAAGCCCTGACACAAGTGTGGCTGTGTGGCACATGGCAGCCAGAGCATGACTTGCTTGCTCATGTAAAAGCATTCTAATAGTCTTGGTCTCAGTGGTTTTTACGCTATAAACGACCACTGCTGATTACATGACAAATCGTTAAATGATATGGCGAGCATATTATACTGGTAGCTCAGCTACTTAACCATCTGCTGAAAACACAATTATGTGTTAGCTCAGGCTGATGTGGCAGGAAATGGGGGAAGGGGGCATCCTATAATAACACGATGTAGGTATTAAAAGTTAAGGTGAAGACAAATTCGAAGAGCAGTTCTCTGTGGTGTAATGGTACTGACTTACAGTCCTCAGCCCCCACCTCTGGCCTCGCAAGCATCCTCTTTCCCAAGTAGATGAGGCTTGCGCTATAGTGTGACGGTATTACAGGCAGGAGATGTGATTACCAGATCTCAATCGACTGTAATTCACCTGTCATCCCTGTCCTTAATATGCAGCTGCTGTGCTCCAGTGAACCCAGACACTGAATGACACTGGCTCCTGACGTTTGATCCAGCTCATGGACATTGATGTTTCTTAATTATTGAAACAATGGCGTGAGAAGCAAAATGAGCTAATGGGGAAAATAGTGCCCAGCCAGGTTAATTTGGGGTTCATCAAATTACTGTGTGAATTAGAGTGACGTCGTAAATTACAACAGGCCTGTAATGAAGAAATGGAAACTTAGAGCAAAAGGAAGCTTTCTGCAGCACCAGCAGAATATACCTCGACCCAGATAATTAAATAAAAGTGCAGCCTACAAATTAGAAAGCCTTTTGTATTCTGAAAAGAGAAGCTATTCTGTGGGCTGTAGAAATGGGAATGACCCACACATGCCCTAAAGGGGAAGAGAGGGAAAGGACAGATCTCTGCTGCATAAACCTGTGAACGAGCACAGAGATCCGAGGAGAGGGGGCAAAAGAGAAAGAGGTCATTCACCAACATGAAAGAGCTGGTAAATGGAGGACAATAGTGGGGCGTATTTTATTGGGAGTAGGTAAGAAGTAAGGGCTGGCAGAGGCTGGGAAAGATAAAAACTGGAGAGAAGTGGAGAGAGAAGTGGAGAGGTGAGCAGGGGTGAGAAATTTCACTGCACCCCATTTCTCTCTGACATTCTTCAGCCCGTCTCCTGAGCCCATCCGTCTTGGATGACAATAGCACCCTGATTTGCATACCAAAAACGCTTTCCGATATGCGCCTTCCAAGTCGTGGTGAGAGATTAGAAAATATTGACAATTATTGACAAACCCAAAAGCGTGGGCAAAATTCCATCTGTAATATTGCATCTACCATTTTATTTTCTTATTTTCTTCCTTCTTATGAGGGCGCATTATTGACTCAAAAATCTGATTGCTGCTGCTGAGGCTTATGAGCAGAGGTGGGGTGGTGCGCAGTTTTGGCTTGTTGGGGAAGTGGCTGTTGGTGTGCTTTGGATTCGGGGTTGTGCTGTTATTGCTTGTTTGTGCATATTTCCCAGTGACACAGACTTTAATTAAGATAATCATCACTTTGGTACCCCGCATGGCTCTACTGTGGGGCCTATGCAGATTAAGGCCAGGTCTGTATAAATCCCGTGTGATCAGTTATTCTGCTTATGGGCAAACCTTGTGATTACAATGATAAATGCATGACATAAAAGAGAGGATGGGAATGGAATACAGCATGCAAGAATTAAAGGGCCATGGAACAATTGCTGAGATATTAAGCAGCAGCATCAGTCCAGAACTCATGAAGAGAGATAGGGGAAATGAATGCAGTTAATTGAATAAGTCAGACACTGTAAGGGGAAGCCAGTTATTAAAAAGCCAAACTATTATACAGGCTGAAATATGGCATCTGCACCTGGAAAAACACCTTTTTCTGTTTAAGAAAAGAGAACCAGAAAGCAAACCATTCATAAAGCAAATATTCATTGCAAGAAAAGAGGTCATTGCCACAGATAAGTATTTGCCAATAGATAGAAGTGGTACAAAGGAATCATAAGTTTCCTTAATGCCCTACCTCCTGACTTTAAAGTAACTCCAAATTCCTCACTGTGAGGCCAAAGATCTTGTTAGGAGGTACAAATTGTCCTTAGTACTACAACAGAACAATCTCCGGTCCCAGGCTAATTAAGTTTCTCGTGTCCTGGCTATTTGTTGTTTCTTAATGAGAGCATTCGGCACCCCTCCCAAGCTCCATACTGTAATTAAATGGCAATGGGAAGATGACGTGGTGAAGGATAAAGAGCAGGAAGAAGGTAAAGTGGAAACTCGTCCTGTCTGGTGACCTGCCCTCACAAGCTATCTCTCTCCCTCTATCTCTCTCTCTCCCTCCCTGTCTTTGTATTCCTCTCTTGACTGGCTTCTCTTTTTCCAGTAGGCTGTTTGACAAGCTGCCAGTTCTAATGCCCTCAGTGCAATGTCCCTTGTCAACTCCCATAAACTCTTATATCTATCAGAGCTTCCTCTTAACAAAAAAAGAAGCTTCCATTATCAAAGTGATTAAAAATGATCTTTAATTCCGGGGACAGTCAAGGGTAAGGTGGGTTTAGACAAAGAGCCAATGGCAATAAAGTTCCACATCTGCATATCTTTATTATATTCTATTTGCTGTTACCTGCATCTCCATGTCGACGTTCGTCTTTCTCCTCCAGCGCTCCCTTTCGCTGTCTCTCGTCACATCGATGAGAAGTGTTAAGCGCTGATACAGTAGTGTACACGGATCAATTGATCGCACTGACCCCGACACCAAAATGTAAATGCTGTTGTTAGATAACAGCTTATGGAAAACCCACTCCATCACATAGGTTTGGAAACAGGGGCTTTAAAATATGCATATTTAGACAAAATAACCTCCCATTTGCATATATAATTTCATAAGTAATGAACTCTATGTTATTAATAGTCAATATGGTAATTATAGCATTAGCTGACACAGAATAAAATTGGACTATATCACTACATATTATCTTTTATGTACCAAATTTTTAATTAGTGCATTTAGATAAGTCGAGGAAAGATGCAATATCGTCATCCCTGAAATATCTTACCAAGGTGAGATAAAATAGCGGGGGATATAAATGTGATGTAGTGCAGCGAATAAAAGTTGTGGTGATGGTGAAATACCTTAAGAGCATAACTCTGCCATGCATCAAAAGTACATGCTGTCAAACTTGTTAATTTAATTACCTGAGTTGTGTAGGGGATTTTAAATGGCCAGAGAGGTAGTTAGTCTCTGTGCCAGTGGAGGCCACCTCGGTGTCAGCCGGCTGCTCTCATTCACTTCCCTGCATCCTTTGCAGATACACCGCCAGGCCTTTCACAAGCAGTGCCTCAATTACAGTTACAAGGTGGTGGTGGTCAGGGGCGTGAAGAGGAAAAGGAGAAATGGAAAGGTAAAGTGAGGTGAGGTGAGGTGAGGGGAAGAGCAGCTACCAGAGAGAAAAAGAGGAATAGCTTTGGACAAGATTTTGAGCAGGAAAGTGAAAAGTAGGAAATCTGAAATGTTGGACAGGCTTAATTAGAACCATTACAGAGTGGGCATCTGGGGTTCACAAGGCTGTCTCTTACTCACAGCAACAGAATATGATTAATGAAAACCCACACAGTGATGAGTACTAATGTTTAATGCAGAAAAAGAAGGGCGTGTTAAGAGTACATCTGACACAAACAAGAAGTGGCAACTGGCAATGTGTAGCTTGAGTGCGGAGCAAAGGAAAAGAAAATCACAATTTTTCAAATGGCCTTTCAGATGAGAAATTGATCAGCATCTAGTAGAAGACTTTTAAGCCAAGGGATGCAGGGATGTGCTAAGAGGAGATGGAGGGGAGAGCGTTGTTTACTTTCTTTGGAAAGATGAGAGTGCAGGACAGGATGGGGACAGGACGTGATGAATTCTCCTAAAGAGCAGCACTGGACATCAGACAGAAAATGTGATGAGGCACAAAGGCCTCCCAGCGCATATCAAACAGATGATTTCAGTCTGAGTGATGTTGTCTTGGTATTATCGACTATACGGTGAGACTGAATGATAATGCCAGCAGCTGAAGAGGAGGACAGGTTAAAAAGAAGTGCATGGACAAATCTGTGACTGCGTATCTAATGCATACCAAATTCTTTGTTCTGCTTTCTAGCTTTACACTCACCAGGCTTGCATCTATCATCTGCGCTGTCTGTTTAACTCACCTGTTTGAGTGAATTTCAACCCCAGGTGGTTCACAGACTTTGTTTTGCATTTGTCTAGTTTTGCATTAGTACTCTCAGATGTGCTGCGACTCAGCTTTTACTTTCCCTCAGCTCAGTGTCAGATATTAAAATCATGTATCGTTATTTTTGCCAGCCAGTGGCTTTAATGGATATACAGTCATAGCTGGAAGTTTTCATACATTATGGGCATGATGACTGTATGCAAATGAACTGTATGTGGATGTTATGGTAAGTTAAGGACTTATTTCATGCTCTATTTGAGATCATTGTCCAGTTGAACATCCAACTGTGTTCAAGTTTCAACTGTCTAGCTATTGATTTGAGGTGAATTAGGTGAACAATTTGGAGGTAGTCCTCCTGCTTCATTGTTTCATCCACTTTTTACAAAGTACAAGTACCACTGGCAGCACAAATGCTCCAAAACATGATGCTACCACTAACATGCTTAAAAGTTTGCAGAGTGTTCTCAGGTTTGAAAGCTTCACCTTTTCTCCTCCAAACATGCCTCCATAATTGTGGCCAAATAACTCAGTCATCTTGTTTCATCATATAACATTTCTCCAGAAGGCATTTTAATTGTCCATGTGGGTAGCTGTAACATTCCATCAAGCTTGAAGGTGTTGATTTTAGAGGAGAGGCTTCTTTCTTAGTCCTCACCCATGGCGATGTAAAACTCTCTTCACTGTGGACAGTGACGCTGGTTTCCCAGTAGTTTCCAGTTCATGGCAGGCTTGAGCCTTGGTGTTTCCTGGGTTATTCCTGAACATCCTAACCAATTTCCTCTCATCTAAAGATGGCAGTTTGGGTCTTTTTCCAGACTGTAGCAAAGTGGTGACAAATCTGAATAACTTGTAGTTATACATAATGTTTTGAACTGATGACCTTGGACTCTGCAGTTGATTAGAAATGGCTCCAAGAGATGTTCCCAGCTTGCGTGAATCTATAGTTCTGTACCAAACAAGCTTTTTCAGCTCTCTTTATCCTATTTTTTTTTTTGATTAGCTGTTCGTGGCAAACAGAAAGTTATGTGCTTGTAGCAAGAGCTGTGTTTGAGATGGTAATCTGCTCTCACTGACATCATACAGAGCCAAGAGTAGAAAAACCAGGCGCTGCATTCACTTGCACAAACAGTGACCTAATTATTTGAATTTGTCCATATTTATTATGAGCATCCACCACTGTAACAGCACATATTACCAGACACAGAAAAAACTATTATTCCTCCCACTGGACCCTCTTCCTTTTTACTGTTCTTTGCCGTAAGCCTTTAGTCAGAATGACCTTTCCCATGATGATTCATTCAGGACTTCTTATTTAAGCTATTACTTTATGTGTATGTATAATTGATTACATATGATTTAATCATTTAAATCAGCACACTTGTGTTTTGCATGCTTATTGTCTGGGTGTACTGCTACATAGCTCTGCAAATTTCAACAAATTATCATATAGTCATGGTTTGAAAATAGTCTCAAAATGTAAGTTGCGCCAATGTCGAGGCGCAACCTCCATGTCAACTTGATATTTCTGAAATATCACCCAGATCTTCAAGCAAAGAAAGTTTGAGTCAAAAGATTATTTTATAGTGTCTCTTTTTTTTTATCAATTACAAGAAAATGAAATAAAAAAAAAAGTGATTGACAACCACAACCAGTTTTGACCCAAAGAGGCAATATCACTGTTTCAACCCCATTTGCAGAAGTATTAGTATTGGACTCACGTAAGTGCAGTGCAGAGGTCAAGGTTGTTTAAAAGAACACCTCATATATTTTGGTTAAAGGTTGTTCTCTGTTACCACTGTTTTCCATATAGTGACTCCTACCTGCTTCACTCTGTCTGTAGGGGAGGAGCACGCAAACACACAAGTGTTATCTTTTTGAGGACATTCATTGACATTAATATATTCCCATGTTTCTCAAGTCTGACCATCAAAACTACGTCCCAAACCCTAACATAAACTGAATTCCAAGTAGGGGATATTGATACATTTTACCCAGAAAAAAATTACACTCTCCCTGAAGAGACACTCCGCTAGTTATTTTAATTCTACACATCAACTACTGAACTGTGACTTCTTTTTTTTTCTTGCACATTTATCTATCACTCTCATTGCCTATTTATTTATTGTCCTTTTTGTGTTTTTTGTGGTGTGGTGTGCATGTCTGTGTTATTGTCAGCTGTAGCAGCATTCTAGCCCATATTGTAGTATAGAAATAATTTAATGGCCACTGAGAAGAGCTTTACATTCGGTGCTATCCTGATGGCCTTGTGAATCCTCTTCAGTGGATGAGCAGTCTAATTGGGTTGTGTAATAATTCTGCACAGCAGCCTCTGAAATCATGAATTGCTTATTTCCCGGCACTCCAATTTAAAAATAGTGCGGCGTAGTCACAGATGTAATAGTTTTCTTGGTTTGGTTTTCCAGCAGGGTCTCAGCTGGGGCCACGGTGCACTCCTTGTTTTTGCTGTCCCACTTTAAGATTTAGGCTGTCAAAAAATGTTTATTTTTACACAAAAATCTGACCACATGCAGCTTAAATCTTTAAAGATGACTGACTACAAACTGACTAGCCACTGCTCCAACAACCCGCACTAGTGAACCTTGTTACAATCTTTATGGGGAAAAAAAAAAGATAATCCCTCTTGCTGTGGTTTTAAACCCCACCCGGGAGACATGGGCGTATTACGAGGATGATGATTTCTGTTTGTGCCTCCAAGCTGTTCGTGTCTGGGTAAGTAAACTTTCATGTTTCCTGTCAATGTTGCTGCTCCCTGAAACATAAGAAGAGCAAAATGATTTGGTAGTTAGGGAACAGAAACCAGGTGCCTGCAAGAAAGTGACATAAAAACATAGAGGAGGAGAGGAGGACAGAGAGCAATAGGGCATAGCACTCGGGAAGAAAGGAAGAGGAGCAGAAAATGAGGTAATGAGGGACGGCGGACAGAGAAGAGAGTCCTCACTTTGCACAGAATTAGAGGGTTATAGCATGAAAAAAAATGGCATGAAGAGAGAAGGAGGGCAAGAGATGGAGAGCAGATGTCCATATGGCACTAGAGACTGTCACAAAGCTGCTGTAGTATTCTCATCTTAACAATAGTGGCAGATTGAGTTGGACAGGGTTCACAGGTCTGAATACTAGCCAGTCAGACAAAGCTATTGAGCGGCTCACCTGTGTTATCTGGCCTGCTGTTGAACACTCCCCTTTCTGCAGCAGTGAACAGGCTCGTGTTACACCGCTCACCGATGGGCTGCAGTCAATCACACTTCCCCTCTTGTGAGGAGACACCTTGCGCGCAGCTCCGCAAGGATGCACCAAAGCTACAAAGGGATCGAAGGACTTAATCAGAAGAGAGAAAAGTGCTTGCTGCAGACTGACATCGATAGCTGTTTACAGGAATTTCCCCTCAGAGTGCAGCTGTTGGGTCGTGCTGTCATTAAATATCATCCAGTGCTCAACGCGACAAGAATAAGTGCGGCTTAATCTGTTACTTGCTTGTTTTGTTTAGTTTGATATATGGATTTGTCCTCAGCAGCGTTGTCATTGACCCATGCGTTTTCTAATTATCCAATTCACAAAAGGACATCATAACAGCTAACTGCAGTACATGATCCCCATTATTTCTCCATGAGATGTCATGTTTATAATTGGAAGTATTATCTCATTGATCACAGCTGCTATTGTTATCATCATAATTACCACTACAGAGTCATTTAGATGGTAATTTAGCCATTTCTTACCAAACACGAAGCCATCCATCTTATTCATGGCGTCCTTTGGGATTGGCTATTGTTCTTAAAGATAAACCAGACTTGATGAGATTTTTTGATACTTATTATACTTGCAGTATAATCTTGGGTGTCAGCAGTATAGTGGGATGTTTTAAAATAAGATTTACACCAGGCTGACCTTTTGTCCAAGGCTCTCCTTGTTTCTGTTTCTACCATCCTAGTGACTTTTGTCACAAAAGGTCTTATAAATATGGATGCCATCTGCTCAAGGCCATAACGCAATTTTAGAAATAGGAGGAGTGTTTTTTGTTTTTTTTAAAGTGGGTTGAATTGTTCACTTGGGTTGGAATATTGGACCTATACACCTTTAGCGAAGGTTGCTTTTTGATGTATTTTATCTTATATGGTGACACTTATTTATTTCTCTCACAGCTTGTGCCACTGCACTGCAGAACAATCTGATGGGAGTGCAAAAAAATTAAAAAAATGAAAGATATATATTTTCTATAGTGCCACACATGTTATGTGAACTTTAAAAAAAAATCCACGAGC
>VUQK01027381.1:0-11602 GCA_015106715.1 Bujurquina vittata | reverse complement strand
AAATTTTAGAGAGAGGGGGGGGGGGGGGGGGGGGGGGAATCTTGCCTTCAAATACTGGCTCTTTGAATTTTGACTAGACTAGATAGGTGGAGTGAGCTGGTGGAGAAAAGTAGTGATGTGGTCAGGCTGTGGAAGTACTGAAGGAACATACCTGATTAAAATCCATACTAAAATATAAATTTGAATGTTGTTGTCCTCTTTTTTTCTTTTTCTTTTTTTACCCAAGGAGCAGTATAAAAAGGGAGAAGCGCCCTCCATCCCCTGAAGATGACGACGTGATCATTTTGTCAGATAATGACTCCCCTAGTCCACCGATGAATGGACTGAGCCACTTTAAGGAGCTGGACACAGACTTGCTCATGGTGAGAGAGACAAAAGCTAGAAATCATGCATTGCAAGAAAGAGTTTGAGACTCACTTAGCTGTGAGTTTTATAGATTTTAGTACTGGGGTGCAAGCACGTTCTGACCTCAAAGATGTTGCATTATGTGGTCAGAGCACCTGAAAGCAGATAGGGGTGTTTGGACACAGAGGGATCAGGGGAGGTTAAGGTAACATTTCAGTCACCTGAAAGTATTTCATTTTTTGTAATATGCGTGGTGTAAGTGTCGCTGTGCTCTGTTGAATGTAGAAGAGCAGCCCAGCTGAGAGGGAGCGTATCATTAAGCAGCTCAAGGAGGAGCTGAGACTGGAGGAGGCCAAGCTCGTGCTGCTGAAGAAACTGCGACAGAGCCAAATTCAGAGGGACACTCTACAGAAGGTAACTATCAGTTTTCACCCACATCAACACAGGGTTGCATACTCAGACATGTAGGGATAGGTGTTTGTCTGTAGCTCAGTAATCTTTAGTGATTCCCTTATAGCTCCTGTTCAGTTTTCTCTGGGGGAGAGGAAGACATCCAGGAGTTTCCAGCATTTCTAAAAGGAATGTTTCAGCTTGGATTAAACGATGTGGTAGTGGTTCACAGTGGGATCTGATTCTCAATTGCCATTCTTTCTAAGAGTGTACTGATCTGATATTTGGATCAGATATCAGTGTGATTTTCAGCAGTTTGGAGGTACTTCATGCTTGCTAGTAGAGGTGGGAACGATGCTAATATTGTCACAATTCTTCACTCACCATACAATATTATTGTGATTTTTTTTTAAACATTTTATAATATGCTGAGCCTTGCAATAACATATACTGCTATTTTAAACTCAAATTATATCCTCAAAGTTAAACTTGAGTTATTTATTTGATGCCATAAATGTGCCATGAGATGGAGTCGGTCTGCTGTCAGTCTGTGATTGATTGGGGTCAAGTTGGCAATTATATGCAATCTGTTTCTTATAATACAGCAATTAACTGTGATAACACATTTCTCTTGCTGTCTGCATAGACAGAAATTCACATTTAACAGAACTCCCTTTTAGCGTAATTGCAGTCGGTCCAAGTCAGACTGCAACTGTTTGCAGAAAGGTTTCCTTCTATTGTACAACCTCTGCAATTGACTTGTGTATGTAGTTGTGAGTGTGCAACACCCTGAAGCTCTAGGCAGCCATTTAGTCACCACAATTTTCAATTAGTCACAGAATGTTGGGAAAAAAATACAATCAGATGCAAGGAAGTTTCTTAACTATCTTTACTTGAGTGATTGAGCCATTATCTCACTCTGAATTACGAGGTAGCTTTGTCAAGCTAAGTGTGTCCAGTGTTGAATGTCTCAAGAGCTTGAAAAAAGGTGACTGGACTACTTTGAGTTTTTTTGTTTGTTTTTTTTAAAAAGATGTTTCACCTCTTATCCAAGAGGCTTCTTCAGTTCTAAATCCAAAAGGTGGAGAGTCCCAGGTATTTAAACCCTGGTGGCGGTTGTCCCCTTTGGAGGCCCTCTGTCAATCATGAGCGTCTTCACACAAGCCAAGGTTTGAAAACAGGCATTGGTCATTATCATCAGGGATTTCAGGTGAAACCACTGCGAGAACCTGCTCCCACCCTGTCCTGTGACCTATTGAGGTCATCTGAAGTAAGGTGTGAGTGGGAGTTGAGTGGGAAAGGGATCTCAAAACTTCATTGTAGGTTGCTGTCAGTTGCCATTGTAAGCCACCAACTCGGTTCAGTGATGGTCATTCACAGTGGACATGGATGACTTCTTTTGCTCCTCTTTCAAACCATCTGTCTTCCCGGTCCAAAATGTGAACATTGGCATCATTGGAAGAGTGTCCTTTATCTTATAGGTGCAAATGTAAAGCTGAGTCTTGTCCTGTTGAGGTGGCTCTTCTGTGGTTTGCCATGTGTTTGTGGATCAGCTGTTTGGGTTCTCCAATGTAGAGGTTCGAGCATGCTTCACTGCACCGCACCGCAGACACTACGTTACTTGAGTTTTATCCTTAGAATGAACCAGGTTTTGTCTTAGAGTGGGGCTGGGTGTGAAGTACACTGGGATGTCATGCTTGGAGAGTTTCTCTGATAAACCTGCCACATAAGGGACGACAATGTTAACCAATGCTGAGCTTATTTCTTGTGCATTTTTGCTGATTTGATGAAGTTGGGATAACTGTGTGTTTTAAGAGCTTTCTTTACGAGTGTTCTTTTTCTTTCCACTCGCTGTGTGGTGGTAATCAGAGTAGGTACTGGTCTCTGTGTGTGGGTGCTTCCGATAAACTGTGTTGAGGTGTTCATCTTCCTCAGTGAGCACAACAGAGTCCAGGGACAGTAACGCGTTATCACTGGTAAACTTAATGTTTTCATCCACTGAGTTGATGTGGCGAGTAAAGACTTCTACTTTTTGGGTTTTGATTTTGACCCAGGTATCATCCACATATCTGTACCAGTGGATAGGTGCTATCCCTTTGAAGAAGCCAAGAGCTTTACTTTCCAATTTCTTCATATAAAGGTTGACTACCGGTACAATGGGAGACACTGGGGAGCCCACGGCACATCTGTGCTTTGTCTATAGGAACACTCGTATTTGAAATATGTGGTAGTAGGGCACAGGTCTAACAGTGTGCAAACAACTTCCACTCTGTAATCTGGAAATCTGTCAGCTCCTCTACTGATAAATCATTGAAATAGCAGCAAAGACTGACCCACTTATTCGCTTAAGTCCCCAATCTGACCATGCTGCACATGCGAGGTTACAAAAATGCAGAAGGTTCATGGCAAGCCAAAAAGACACCAAGCTGCAATGTAAGTTTGTGAGGGAAACCAGCCATAGCCATAAACTAGCTATAATCCCCACCCATAAGTTTCTGCATTAAAGCCCTTTAAGTTCTTACAGAATCAGATTATCTTTATATATGACTCTTCTTCACATTTTTTTTCTGATAATATAATGTAAATGACTAAAGTCCAAATGTTGAAAAATTATGCATAGAAGATATAAAAGATGGACTCTGGTCTAATAAGTGAAGCCAGTGCAGAAGTGGCTTAAACCATCAGGGGGGTGACTCCTTGGGTCGTAAAAAGAATTCAGTGTGTAAAAGTCCATAGGAAAAAAAAAACCCTGCTCTACTGCTTCCTTTGTTCATGACTTGAGTAAACAGTAAAAATGGGTGATAAAGGAGCATATACCTCAGGGTTGCTACTGGATGAGCGTGTTTGGTTTGTTAGTCAGATCCACCATCACCCAAGACAAGATGGTGATGACCAAAGTGCTGTAAACAGTAGACCACTATTCAATAGATGACAAAATGGTGGTAGGTATCTATCATTTATGTACAGTCTGTGTGGGTTACAGAAACATGACACAACAAAGCAGACATTTTTTTAAATAAAACTGACAGTAACTATGACAACAGTCTCATAATATTACACAACAGTGGAAATCAAAAATGAAAATAACTCTTGCTCAGTTTTTGTTTAAATATGTGAATATGTTAAAGGCACAATAACTACTGAATAATGCAGGTGATGTTTAAATGTTGCAGATAAGGGCTACCGCCACCATGTGTTAGACACACTGCATTTTGTTGACAGGGACAGCCACTGTTAATATGCTGATTGACAGTGAGCTTCACCATTTAGTTCACTTAAGCAGTGAGTGGTGTGCTGTTCAGCCAAGTAAAGGATTGTTTGTTGTTTAATATCTCTGTGTGTTGTTTTTTTCAGCCCTCAGGCTTATCTGGCTCATCTGCTCCTCCTCCTCTAATTCGGGGAACAATTGCAAGCAATAAAGGCTCTCCGCAGGTTAATACACTAATATCACACATGCACAATATTAGTTCGAAAGCAGTCACGCTGTAGCTGATGCCACTTCTTTGTGTCTTTCTTTGTGGTGTTTTGTTTTTTTTAAACAGATTTTGACAGGTAGGAGTTCAGGTACTGTCATCCCTCCACCCCTGGTGAGAGGAGGGCAGCAGATATCATCCAAACATGGCTCCCAGATCATTATGCCACCTCTGGTTAGAGGGGCACAGGTGAGTCGTGGTAAAAAGGTTGTTTAGCATTTTATTCTTTTATATATTTAAATCTCATCTTTGTCACGGTAATGACAGCCTGAAGGGGTTTAGTATTGGTGTTGTCTCTAAAAAGACAAACTGCAGGGAAAAGATTATATTTAAACTTAGGACTTATGATCTCTCTTTGCGCCTCTCTCTCTTTGTGTGTGTGCTCTCTTTGCTTTGGTGCTTTTTGATGTCCCTCCCCTGTCCTCCACTACCTGTGTGTCTGTGACACTCCTCCATGTTGCCCCTCTCATTGTCATGGTTAGCCCATCTCTGTATCTCCACAGCAGATCCAGGCTCTCCGTCAGCAGCAGCAGCAACAGCTGGCTGCCTCTGGAGGCTCGGGGTCTGGTCCTCCTCCTCTGCTGTTGGGTCCCCGGACCTCAGCCACTGAAGCCCAGGGCCAGAGAGGAATGATCCAACCAGGCCTCATCAGAGTCGGCAGCAGTGCGAGCACGCTGGTTAGTATGTCAGCAGTTCCTCAAATAATATTAATAATAAAAAATAAATAAATCTTGAAATACAGGAAAATTTACTCATGTATATCAACAACTACTCCTTTTATTCATAATCCAAAACATTTCATTGGGTCATGTTTTTTAATTATAAGTTGAGGCACAAAAAAGTATTCAAGAAGCACAAACTATGAAATGTAGGAGTTTGTCAAAAGTTCACATTTATTTTTGAAAATATTTTTGTTTTCTACCATGCAGTAGGAAGCCAGGTAGGTGATGGAAATTATGTTATTTGTAGGGTGCACAGGTTACCTGTAGATGTAGAGTCGTGAAGATTCGGGCTTGTTTTGTAGTCACAGGACCTTGGCATCTTGGTGTCATTGAGTCTACCATGAACTAGAGTCAAATGTCAGCAAAAGCAAAACTGAGTCATGCAACAGGACAGTGATCCCAAGCACAGCAAATCTACAACAGAATGGCTGGAAAAAGAAAAGAATCAACGTGTTGCAATGGCCCGAAGTCCAGACCTCAACCTGGTTGAGGTCTGCTGTGGCAGCCCTTAAAAGAGCTGTGCACAAACATATGCCCACAAATCATGGACATGTTTTGCTTTCTGCTTAATTCTAGTGCATAGGGTTTGAATTTAATATGTGGGAAAATGTTAAATACAGCGTGACAGAGCTTTAAAACAGTCAAATATATTACAATCTAAATATTTACACCACGTGTTTCTTCCTGTCTTTGCTTGTTCTCACAGGGCTCTCAATCCAGTTTGAAGGGCTCTTCCCTAGGAAGCGGCGGTGTGTCTATAGTTGGTGTAAATGACTCTCCAGCCAGCCGTCAGGCTGCGGCTAAACTCGCTCTGCGAAAACAACTTGAGAAGACCCTCTTGGAGATCCCTCCACCCAAACCACCTGCCCCAGAGTTTAACTTCCTGCCCTCTGCAGCCAATAATGAATTCATTTACCTGGTGGGACTGGAAGAGGTGGTGCAGAATCTGCTAGATACCATCTACAGAGGTATGTGTTGTTGAGATCAGTCTGCTACAACAGTCTCCTGTTGTAGCAGTTCAATTTTGACAATTTTTTTTTTGGTAGTGGAACAAATGTCTTTGGGTAAACAGTAAATTTATGGCATCACGATCAGCTTTGGGAAATACTGATAGACATTTTAGAGCAAGTAACAACACACAAGCAATTAATAAGATGACTGATCTTCCTTAGTAATGAAAATGAGAATAGTCATTAGTTGTAGTCCTCCTCCTATTACTAATTGCTCTGCTTATTTGTTATATTGCTCATTCCTAGTCAAGACATGTCCACTAACCCAGGATTTAAATATCTTGTCTACCTGTGTCTTTTTTTTTTTTCTTCAGTGCTTTTTTGATGCCATACTGTTGTTGTTCATTGCCTCTGGGTTTCCTCTCTATGTTTACAACCAGGAAAGACGGGTGTAGCACTGCCCAAGCCCACCATCAGAGAACCTTTCATCTGCAGCCAATGCAACACTGACTTCACCTGCCGTTGGAGGCAGGACAAGGCAAAAGGCGGGGCAGTGCTGTGTGAAGACTGCATGTCATCCAATCAGAAAAAGGCTTTAAAAGCTGAGCATACCAATAGGCTGAAAGCCGCATTTGTCAAAGCACTGCAGCAAGAGCAGGAAATAGAGCAGCGTATAATTCAGCAGACATCCTCACAAGTCTCCCACAGTACCTCATCATCCTCTTCGTCGATGAAGGCAGAGCATCTGGTGGCTCAGCAGCTGAAGCAGGTTCAGGCCAGAGTATCCTCCCTCCAGCACCACCACCAGGCCAGTCGCGGAAACCTCATTCATCATCACTCCATCAAGCAGGTTGGAAAACACTTTGTCCTTATAAGAGAACACCTGTGGAGTCAAAGCCACCATAGCTCAAACAGCTTTTTTTGTGTCTCCTAACCACCCTCAGAGCTCACAGGGTCACCTGTCCCACGGTGTCTCATCAGTGGGGGTGAGAGGCATCCCCCACTCCTTTTCCTCCTCCTCCCAGCTGCAGAGCGCAGTGGCGGCCGCAGCTTTGGTCAGCCGGCCAGGTAAGCATGCCCATGTTTCCCACCACTCTGTGCAGAGTTCAAAGGTGAGCAGCAGTGGAATCCGCGGCCACAGGATTATCAGCGGAGGTAGTGCCTCATCCACTGCATGGAAGAAGCAGAGCAGCAGCAACACAGGTAGACTCACATTAATAGCAGCCCAACTCTGAAGCCTGACATCTGCTCTCTCTCAAATTCCTGTCTGGTCCAAAAGCAATCCTTTAACTTCCCAAATCCAACATTTTCTGCTATTAATGTATCTTCTTTTAAAAAACAAAACAAAACATGTGATCACTATAATCTTACACATTAAAAAGAAAATAATGAATAGGAAATGTTTTCGGACAAGGCACTCCCACTCTCCAGTCCTCCCTCCCCGGAAATTAATCTCCGTTTTCCTGCTATAATCCCTCAGTTTGGTGGTTTAATACTTTTCCTGAGTCTCACTGCTGTGTGTTAGCTTAGCGCATAACTCTCATTCATTTTTCCTTGGTGTCTGTCCATGCTATATGGGGCCGTGGGTGGCTTTATATTCAGGTGTTAGACGATAATACAGTTTTTCAAGAAATATTAGACTTAACACTGCAATACCTTTCCTCGCCCTGACCTGACCTGCTGCTCTGTTGCATGTTCACAGGTGTGACCATGGCCTATGTGAACCCCAGCCTGACGGGTCACAAGACATCAGCCTCTGTGGACGCTCGCCAGAGGGAGTACCTACTGGACATGATCCCCTCTCGCTCGTCAATCTCGCAGACTGCAAACACATGGAAATAGTCAAAGCCGTACTCTGCTACTCATTACTAGTTTCTGTCAAAGTTCCTCGTTTCCAATAATATGGTCCACAGCGCCCCTGCAGGACTGTTAAGCAATTACAATCTCTCAAAGTGAAGAAACGTTCCTTAATTGATACCTTTGTATGATTCTTGTTTTAGTTTTCTTATTTCCTGATGTTTATTTTGAGGCTTACTGTCATTTGATAATTGTGCAGAAACCCTTTTGATTTGACTGGGCAAAGAAGAAAATACTTGAAGAGCTTTCTCTGGGCTCTGTCCTCCAGACTGGGTCATTTAAATGATGTGCGATAGGAGATTATGTCTGCTGTGAGTACCTTTTAATAAAAATGAGTACTCTGTTTAAGGCTTATTAGCCCTTTTCTGCCATCATGTGGGTGAAACGAACCCGATCTTTTGACACTTGAATAGTTATATCACACCCAAGAGTTTCATGTTCAACAAAATACACATTTATTTTACGTAAAAACAAAATAACCAAGTTGTAAAATTTTCATTACATCACCCATGTAGTTAAAGGTTTGAATTGATTTTGTATTTACTGTAAGTTATTTTGCTTTTCTTTTTCCTTTGGACTGATGTTTTTTAAAAAAAATCACTCAGTATAATGTGGTTTCCACAATTGAAGTTTATTCTAGCTTTGTGTTGTTTTTTCTTTTTTTTCTCTTTTTTTTCCCCTGTTTAACAGCATGCGTTCCCTTATGCCCATTTTGCACCTTAGCTGAAGAAGCGTGGTGTCATTGCTTAATTCATCTGTAATTACCATCTGTAATTTGCTTATTTTATATTGTCAACATTGTAAGATTATTTTGAGTGTTACATCATCACTGAGAAAATGCAAAACTCTGAAGGAGCTGCATTTGCCACACTGGAGCCAGAAATCTTGCCTCCAATATTTATCCATTATCTACGTGAGACACAGGCTAAACGTAGCCCTGAGTCAGTTCTCAAAGGAAACATCTTCCAGTTACCAAGACTCTGGATTACACAAGACCTTCTTGTACCCTTCATCATAATGCATAATTTCTCTGCTTTCCAGTAATCTTAATTGCAATGTACAAAGTTGTGTTTAAATTTATTTGGGTTACTTTTTTCCTAGCTCCTGAAAGAAATAATAATAATAATAATAAAAAAAAATTACATTTTAAACTGTTTCTTTCCTGTGCTGTTTTGGGATATCGCTGCCACTGTGACTAATTTTGTGTTCTGAACTTGCATGATAAGGCCTTATATTATTTCCAGGTATTTACATGTAGATCTGATACACAGTTCAGAAATTTGCATAAATTTGTCTGAACCCACCCAGGTTTTTATTGGAACAGAGAAAATGGATTAAACTGAATAAGACTTAATATTTAGTTGCTAATCATTTGCTTACAATAACTGCATTGAGCCACTGACATCACTAAACTTTTGCAGCATTCTTTTGTGATGCTTTTCCAGGCTTTCACTGCAGCCTCTTATTTCTTTTGGGGGGTTACTCCCTTCAGTCTCCTCTGTAGCAGGTGAAATGTCTGGCGATTACGGTAACTAGGCCAGTCTAAAACCTTCCACTGCCTGATGAACTCCTTTGTAGTTTTGGCAGTGCGTTTTCAGTCATTATCTTGCTGCATGATGAAATTAGTTCCTTGCAATGAATGTCTGTTATGTGTAGGACATTGGTTCATCCCTTCAGTTATGTGGCTTTATGCTTGATCAAATCATAGGTCAGTGTTAAGAAGTTTATCAAACATGATGATCTTCCAGTCAGTTTGGTTGCAGCTTTCTTTAAATTGACAGACAAAATGTTTCTGGGGTTAGCACAGCTAGAAGGTCTGGATTCAAATCCCCCTTGGTCCATGCCTTTCTGTGTGGAGTTTACATGTTCTCCCGTGTTTGCGTGGGTTTTCACCTGTGGGTTTCCTCCCACAGTCCAAAGACATGCAGTTATTGGGGTTAGGCTAATTTGGGATTCTAAATTGCCCGTAGGTGTGAATGTGACTGAATGGTTGTCTGTCTCTCTGTGTTAGTTTTATGATAGCCGGGATAGGCTCTAGTGAAGAGAGAGAAGAGGATGGATAGAAAATGTTTCTGTAGACTCCTGAGTTTTTTGACATCATCAATGAAGGTTAATGAGCCATCCCAGAAGAAGCCATGACATCTTTACTTCCACCGTGCTTCACAGATAAATTCATATGTTTGGGATCATGAGCAGATCCTTTCTTTCTCCAAACTTTAGCCCTTCCATCATATTGGTAAATGAACATCTTTGTCTCATAAGTCCATAAATCTGTGTCCCAGGATTTCTGAGGCTTGTTTCTGTACTTAGCAAATTCCAGCCTGGCCTTCGTCTTCTTGCTAATTAGTGGTTTGCATCTTCTGGTGAAGCCTCTGTGTGTGTTCATGAAGTCTTCTGTGAACAGTAGATTGTGATGCAATCTACTGCCTTCTGGAGGTTGTTACAAACCAGACTGACTGGTTTGGGTATTTCAGAAACTGCCAATCTACTGGGATTTTCCCCAAACAGCTATCTCTAGGGTTTACCGAGAATGATTCGAAAGAAAAGATATCCAGTTCTCTGGGGAAAAATTTCTTGTTGATGTCAGAAGAGAATGGCAAGACCACTTTGAGCTGATAGAAAGGCAATAGAAACTCAACCACTTGTTACAACCAAGCTGTGCAGAAGAGCATCTCTGAATGCACAACACATCAAACCTTGAAGCAGAGGAGTTACAGCAGTTGAAGACCACACTGCCTGCCACTCCTGTTAGCTAAAAACAAGAAAGTGAGGGTACAATTCACACAGGCACACCAAAATTGGACAATAGAAGACTGGAAAACTATTTCCTGGTCTGATGAGTCTCAATGTATGCTGTGACATTCAGATGATAGGGTCAGAGCTTGGCACAAACCACATAAAAGCATGGATCCGTCCCTCCTTGTATCAACAGTTCAGGCTGCTGGTGGTGTAATTGTATCAGCTGAGCATCATTTAAATGCCACTGCCTATCTGAGTATTGTTGCGGACCATGTCCATCCCTCTATTACCACAGCGTACCCATCTTATGATGTCTGCTTCCAGCAGGATAACACACCATGTCACAAAGCTCAAATGACATGACAATGAGTTCACTGTACTCAAATGTCCTCCAGAGTCACCAGATCTCAGTCCAATAAAGCAGTGAGTGTAGTTTAACCAGTGATGTTAGAGAGGTTATTAAAGTGAATCAAAAATCAAAACAATTAAGAAATCACAGGATGAATATATTTCAAGTGGGTAAGAAAGATGGACACAGAGGAGTCAAGTTGGTAAGATCATGTCATGAAGTAAGAAAAAAATGTTACTTCACAGGATTACACACAACTGCCAAAAGACAGTCAGCCAAAGAGTCGCACGGGCACTGTGCCCTCACACGTGTGAAACTTAAAACTCAGCTGTGCATTTCTTTGTAATAGGGACTTTTGTTTGTTTGTGTGTTTGTTTGCATTTTAGTAGTACTACTACTTTAACCAGGTGAGGGATCTCAATACTTGTTTAACCATTGTTTAGTTATCAAATGGAAAGGTGATCCATCAATGTTCCCTCTAAGCTGCGCGCTTGTGCAATCGCGCACTGCTCACACATTCTCAGCGCACAAGAAAATCTATGCAGCGCAAAAAATTGAATCCAACATGAACCGTAAACTAATTAGACCAATAAAAATTCTTTCCGTACCATTTTGTAGTTTAAGCCAGTGAGTGTCAGGTGTTAAGCCAATGATACGATACGGTTCACTTATGCAGCCAATCATCGCATCCTATTGTGTGTACGTGCCTTGTCCATGTGCACCGTGCAGGTTAGCTAGGTAAGAACAGTGTGGTGGAGTTAAGTGATACCTGTATCT
>VUQK01027379.1:22362-38641 GCA_015106715.1 Bujurquina vittata | reverse complement strand
TATTATTTTAGGATAAATTAAAATAATTTTTTAATATATGATTTTTTTTTTTTTTTTTTCAGTGTCTACTCTAACACTGGATTATTTGTGAAATACTGGATCATTTGGACATTTTCCAGACTTAAATCATGAGAGATGTTCAGAGGGGAAAGATTATCATGGATTATGGTGGAGATGTTAACAGCCACAAACCACTGAAATGCAACCCTGACTACATTTCACAACAGAAGCCAAAGAACATTTGAAATCATTGCTCTGATCTTTAGAGTGTAAATGCCTTCATCTTTAAACTAAATGAAAAAATTAATAAAAATTGAGTCAAGAGGAAGTGGAGTGAACACACAGTATAAAACACTAAAATTGTATTTGGTTATAGTACTTCAGCTCCTCTGTGAATCTTATTGTGGTGGCGGGGTTTGTGTGTCCCAGTGATCCAGAAGCTATGTCAGGGGTGTCAATTTCAGTCATAGGATGGGCCACAACTGAAGACACAGACTGAGTCGCATGCCAAACAGGATTAAAAAATGTATTTGAATCAGCAATATGAATTTGAATGGCCAAAATACAGCAACTTTTTCTTCAACACATTCAATAAAATATAAAATTATATTTTTCTTCAAAAATAACATCAGGGAAAATTTGAATATTTCAAGCTGATGAAAATTTGCAACTTTTTTCAGGTAAAAACTGTGAATTTCTGCACTTCGAAGTAGTAAAAACATGCAGTGTGTCCAGTTTCTCAGCAAATCACACGATCATGCAGTTCTATCCCTGAGGTTGAGAGATACCGGCTAGATATAGTCGGGTTCACCTCAACACATGGCCTGTGCTCTGGAACCACACTCCTGGAGAGAAGCAGGACTCTGTTCCAGTCTGGAAGAGCTGAGGTGGGTATTCTTGTATCCCTCTTGTCTTGCTGCCTGTACGTTGGAGTTTTGACTGGTAGACTGGATGCTTCCCAGCACCTTTGGGTCGGGGAACATGTCCTGACTGTTGTTTGTGCTTATGCGCCAAATGACAGTTCAAAGTACCCACTTCTGAGCGGAGGGCTCGAAGTTGCTCCATCCGGTGACTCTACTGGGTCATACTACTGGGAAATTCAATGCTCACATGGGCAATGGTAGTGAGACCTGGCGGGGTGAGATTGTGAGACCGGCCTGACTGAATGGTGTTTTGTTTTTGGACTTCTGGCAGACCACAGTTTGTCCATCACGAACACAATGTTCGAACATAAAGATGTCCATTTGCATGATGATGAAATTTTAAAACAAATTTAAAAAACAAACATGTCCATTGCTATTAAAAACTGACTAAATATATTTGCCTCCCTTGCATTTCGCAGGGAAAGAATGTGAGTAAAAAAACTCAACTTGAATGCTCCAAGTCTATTTAAAGTTTTTACAGATAGTAACAAACTAATCTAATAACTCATGTGTTAACTGCAGTGTAACTGTGTTTGGTTTGCACTGGGTGAATGTGGTGGTCCATGCAGAGAGTTGACTGCTACAATTCAACATTATGTTTCTCTCTGTGCACCCAGAAGCAACCATTTGCTCAACACCCACACTCAATGTACTGTCCTGTGCTTAAAGAATCTGCATGTATTCAGACCTGTTTACTCTCTGCAAACTGTATAATCACTTGTACGATTTGTAATTGCAATTTCAAAAACAAACAAATGTAAAAATTATCACACGGACAACAAACATGCAGTCAGATTTAATTATCAAAGAAAGCGTTAGCTATCAAGCCTCGTAAGAACCAAGAAATAATTTTTAATAACCATGACTTTGTGTTGCATATTGTCACTCGTGAACATTCCTGTTCTATGCCTTTTCAGCAGCTTATGAAACACCTGGATTTCTCTTGATTACATATATTTCATCTAAGCTAAAAATGTTCATGTAAGTCTTGGACACGATTGTGTTTATCATTAATTGCAGACACAAGAATAACAGCACAGACCATCCTTAAATTTTACAGGGCATTTTATTAAAAAAAAAATGCTCGAGGTACACATTTACAGGACTTTGTCAGGCTCCTAATGAGACTTTTATGCTTCAGCGAGTGATTCCTCTGACCACTTAATTTTTGGTTTATCTTGTAGGTTAAGTTTTTAATCTGGTAATTTGTCTTGTAAGAAGACAAAGAATCAGCACACTGGCCTTGAGAAACATACAATTACAAACCCAAACAGTTTAATACACCTTGAGCTGCAGTATGCTTCTTTCATAGCCTGAGGATATATCCAAGATACGAAAAGAAGATGATCACAGTTTATCATTCCTAATGGAGTCTCGCAGAACAAGGGTCTGGAAGTGCTGCTACACTCGTCTGTTCCCATTTCAGAGTTCTCTGTCAAACATGTCTTCAGTTGTACTAAACAGAAAAGTTAAGGACTGTGTGTCCATCTTCCATAATATACCGATGCAGGAGTATTAAAAAGTACATTTGGATGAAAATGAAAACTGCTTTGACAATGTCTGAAAGCAAGACCAAATCAGCCACATCATGCTGTAAAGAAAATGTAAAATTTTTGCCCTCTTTTTGTTCTTGTATTTCCCAGTAAATTATGAATATTTTTGGAATTATATTACATTTTACACAACAGACACTCTAATTAGGGTGGCTGTTGCTTAGGAGGTAGAGCAGGTCTTCTACTAATTGGAAGGTTGGTGATGTGATCCCTGGCTGCTCCAGTCCGCATGCCAAAGTGTCCTTGGGCAAGATATCGAACCCCAAGTTGCTCCCGAAGCATTTATGGGAGTGCAAATGTGAGACAGCATTTAGATGTACAAAAAATAGTGCTTGCACGAATGTGTGTGAGAATGGGGCAATGGAGACACGTTGCATAAAGCGTTTTGCGTGCTCAAGTAGATCGGAAAGTGATATATAAGAACTAGCTCATTTTAATTGCTCCTCTTTTCTGTCATAACTTGCTTATCTCAACCCTCAGCCAAATATGTCAGATGGCTGCCACTCTCTTGGCCTGGTTCTGCCTGGGCTTCTTCCCCACTGTTTGCTCAAATGTAATGATCAGATCATTGGCTTTTTCTCTCTAATAACATATATATAACATATAAAGAGCCTTCTGATGACTAATTATGAACTGGTGGTATAAATACGATTTGCCTTCCCTCTAAAAAAAATTATTTGCTTTATAACAAGTGCAATGGTGCAATGATACTGTGAGACATTGCACTTGTGGGGCAAATTCACCAACATTTTCCCACACTTTTTTATTGAGATTTGGTTAGTTTCTATACATGCAAATTCAAGGATGTCAGCACTGCTGCTGTTGTCTCCAAGATGTGCATCTTGATCTTTTTTATTTTTCGAAAGAACACTGAAAAATGCTTAGTCCTTTGTTTGTTTTTTCAGTTTCCTTTTATTTTCACTTGAAGTTTAGTTTCACTTTCAGTGACTGTTTAGTTCGGTTTAGGAATCAACTTGGTCAGGTTTAGGAAAAGATCACGGGTTTCAATTAAAATGTCCTGATCTGCGATTGAAAAAATGATGCAAAAGGACACCTGGCACATGTGACACCAAGGTATCCTAAACCAAGCATCAGTAGGTGTTGTTGTTGTATAGAAAAACTCTGCTGTTATGTGAGTAATAAAAATTAAGCAATAAAATGGCAGTTATGAAATCATTTAGGAATGAGCCAAGATTTCCAGTTGGTAACACTTCACTATAAGTCAGCAAAGAATAACAGAAACATCAGAACAAAATCTGATGATTCACTTTTTTGGTGAAAATGCAGCTTTAGAAGAACAGTTACCTCCTACTTTGGCTTCAGCCATTCCCATTTTGAACTGATTATTCTGTTGCTGATCAAATAATTGCAGGGGCTTCTATCAGTCACTTGACACTGTAGATCTAGTTGTGCTCTGTGTTTTAAAGTGATTCTAACAAAGTAATATGTTGTGTGTTGTAAAGAACGTTTGTCATACAAGTATACCACAATCTGCAACACAAAAAAGGAGAAGTCTTTGAGTCTCTGTGCAGGCATCAAATGAGCAGAACTCCAACTAAAAATACAATTTTTAGATTCTGTTCAAAAGTACCAAAAGTGAACCTAAGTTGATTTAAGTGCTGTAAAGAATAAATATCGATATTTGGTGTGTGCACCCTTTTGCCTTAAAAAACAAACAAACAAAAACCAGTTCCCCTGAGTACACATAGTACACACAGTTTTACAGGGTATTATAATGAAAGGTTGTTCCGAGTACTCTGGAAAACTTGCCACAGTGTGGATTTAGAATGCCTCGGTGTCTTCTGTCACTTCCTGTAATCCCACACTCACCCTATGATGTAGGGCTCGATGGGGCTCACAACATCTGTTGCAGAACTTACTGTTCTTTTTGTGGCTGGTGATTGTTCTTTATGAGTCTGTATGCCCAGGCTCTAGTTTTGCAAAATGAATCAGTATTGCATGGAAGCATGACAGCAAAAGTGTGCTCATTGTCAAGCTTTAAAGGGGGTGGTAGGTGTGTATTTCATATTGCCAGCAGCCAAGATAACTGGAATTGATCTTATCTGAAGAATAAGCCATTTTGAAAATTTGACATTTTGAAATATCAAACACAAACCCACCTCAGGTTGTTCAATTGAATACATTCTCAAAAGGTTTAAAGAACACATAATAAACGTGGTCCTGAATGCTCTCCACTAATTCCAGACGAGTCAGAATTACAGCTGGAATGTTGTGGGAATCCAGCTGGGTTTTGATGGACATTTTATGTGGGGTATGTGGCCTGGCCCACACCTTGTCTCTCTATATTGACCTACGTGCTCTGCTGGCTGCACAGTCAAAAGTCTTTGAGTTGATTGCAACAGTGTGCTTTATTAAAATCAAAAGAACTATCGCCTGTTTACTGTTCACTCTCCTTGCCGATGACTTTCTGTATCCTCTGACCTGTAGAACATGCACAAGCAGTTTATCAGTACTGGCATTCATTGTGGGCTTTTCACATGCCAGGTGTAACAGAAAGACAAATACACCTGCGTTCGATTGTTGGTCATTTTCATGCCCAACCCAACTAGTGGTCAATTTTGCAAACTGTAGCTCTAGCATCAGCAGCAAATGTTACTGAAAGATGACAAACACAGGTATTGTGTATTTATGTAATATCATATCTCAAAGGCCACAGCTGTGTTTAGAATGTGTTAACACTAGCCGAGAGAAGTGAGTGACAGATAAGTGCAAATCATGACTTTCTCCCAGTCAGTATATGGAATCATTCTCTCCCTATATTTCAAACTTTGTATTCTAAAGCATAGTAAAAGTAAAAAATTGATATCATGTGTGATTTTATTTCTTTCTTTTTTTGCCTTTATTGGATAGCAAACAGACAGGAAAGTGGGGAGAAAGAGGGGAAGACACGAGACAAAGGCTCATGGGTCAGAGGAAAACCTGGGCCAGCTGCACCACAGCCATGCTGCAAATATGGTCGGCGGCTCAGCCACTGAGCCCCCCCCCCAGTGACTGTATGAAGCTTTTTTTGTTATGAAATTTAGAGTCACTATGCGAAGCCACTGTTATTTTTCCATACTTCCCCATCCTTTTAGATGTTCATTATTTGACAATCGATGTGTTATTCAAGGACACAAAGTGGCTTTCCACAGAGATTTAGCTGTGTGCACTTTAAACCAGTCTCACATCAAATTGCGGAACTGCGACAGAGATCCACAGCAACAAACGCATTATCAATTTTACAACAAAAGTTGTAAAATTAAGAGATACTTATTTGATTTTGTTGGCATTCTGGCATCATCACTCTGGCAACCTAGAGAAGTAGTCTTGGTCCCTAAAACTCAGGAATGTTAAATTGTAAAGCAACTGAAAGCCAAAGGAATATATATAAAAGGCATATGACAAATCAACAGCTCTTCACTGTGAATGAAAACAAAGGTCAGTAAAAAATATCACATAAATAATCATGAATTATGAACAATATACAGTACACCTCTGCTCTCCTCTGTACACCACCGCAGCGGTTCTTTGAATCAGTCAATCAATGTGACTGAAAAGCACACATTTGGCTTTAACTCAAGTGATTTTTACAAAAGAATTTAATTAACTGCTTAGGTCATGACCCTTGGTCCTCCTGTCTCTCTCTCCTGTCTGGTAGCTCAGGGGCGGGGCTGACTCAGGTCTCTGACCTTGAGCATACGTCCACCTGGAGGAGACGAGAGTCACCTGTTCCTGATCTCATCAAGACCACTATTTAGGCTGATGTGTTGCTGTTAGTCTTTGCTGGATCTTTCTTTGAACCCCAGTTATTGTTGCTGGCTCCCAGACTATGTGCACATGTCTGTCAATCATGTTTTACCTGATTGTGTTTCTTGTTGCCCAGATAACCAGGAGGCTGAGAAGAGATTCTGGCAGTTTGAGCAGAGACATTAAGGAGTCCCGTGACTGGACCAGAGCTAGGAAACCCGAGCTGTTGCATTATCTGCTTGACCTGAAACCTGTAAATAAACTCTGTAAACTTTTATCCTGAGTCCTGCAGACCCTGCCTTGAAGGCCAAGGAATTATGGCCATTTTCATACACAGTGCCCCATTTTTAGAGGCTTAAAAGTAACTGGAAAAATGGACTGGTGCTTATATAGCACTTTTCGACTCTATTTGATCAAAGTACTTTCTTACGACAAAGACACCCATTCACAAAAGTGCAATCTTGCCCAGAGATATTTTGCAGACTAGAGGAGCTGAGGATGAGACCTTCTGATTGGAAAACAACCCACTCTACCTCCTGAGTCATGGTTGCCGTTCCAAAAATACTGTTTTTAATACCTGCATGAAACTCCTTTGCAGTCAATGACTGCCTGAAGTTTAGAATTCATGGGCAACACTGAATGCTGCATTTCATCCCTTGATGCTTTGTTAGGCCTTTACTGCAGCCACCTTTGTCTTCATTCAGTTTGATGTTTAATAAGCGAAAAGCATGCTCTCCTGGGTTGAGGTCAGGAAACTAGCTGAGCTAATGAAGAACTATTTATTTATTTATCTTGAGAAACTCTTGGGTTGCTTTTGCAATATGTTTTAGGTTATTATCCATCTGCACTGTGAAGCTCTTTCCAGTCAGTTTGGCAGCTTTTGCCTGAATCTGAGCAGACAGTATAACCCTGGACACTTTAGAATCCTGCTACTTCTGTCAGTAGTTGCATCATCAGTAAACACTAGTAACCCAGCTCTACTAGCACCCATGCGTGCCCACATCATAAGGTTGTGGTATACTTCAAATCATAAGCTGTTCCTTTCCTTCTGCACACTGATAAACATACTGGTTCTCCTTTGGCCTCTTCTCATTGATCTAAATTGCCACACTGTTTTCAGAAAGATATGTATAAAACATGAGCATATTGTTTTGGATGGTAGGCCTACACCATCTGCTTGTGTTGGAGCTGCTAGTTTGCCCTGCTCTTTGCAGAATACTGGTTAATAATGACTGAATAGAACTGACTGGGTGTTTATATATATAAAACACTCTCAGTAGACCACCTTATGATTGTAGCATCACTATAATTTAGCCGGCTTAATAAATCCATCCTACAGTCCCCACCACTACATCTTATTTTCATATATTTACTGCTGTTTAGTCTAGCTCCTTTCTGCCACCTCTATGACCAAAATAAAATCCCCTCTATCTCTTAGTTATTCCAGCTGACCCCTGATCCAGCTGAACTCCCACCCATCACTGGACGTGACTGCAAACATGACCCCTGCACTTTTTACGTAGCCTGGCTGCTCCAAGTTTAACAATTTTTTGAAGATGGTTTTACTGTGACTGGTAGCCCATTAAATTAAGGTAAATACAACCACATTTAAAAAGACACACACTTAACTTTTAAACCTGATGCCCCTCCCACTAGGCATTATTTCTAACATTTTCCCCACTGGACAGTAAATCCTTAGGTTTGTTATAAAATAATTAAACAAATAAATTATATTAACATAAATATTTACCTGTACCGTAAACAGGTGAGTCTAAAGCAACAACATCCTATTGACATTCCCGGCTGACTACATTATGGATTCCTGTGAGGGTGGAAGATGACGTGCCTGGCTGTATTGTCGATGGAGGACATACACATTTGGCTTATTGACACTAGGACTTCTCTGAATTGGACCTGGAGATACCTGGCTTGTCGTTACAAGTCAGGAAGTCTGGGCAGCTGTTTGGCCTTGGTACAAAGGCCAAACAGCTGCCTAACAGCATCGGGCATCGGGAAAGCAGGAAAGGTACAGACTCATACTCAGACTCTATCTGGGGCTGATTCGGAGGGATTAGATCTTGGAGAGATCTTCTGCACGTGGAAGAAACAAACCAAAAAGATTTGGATAAATTGGATTTTTCTTTCAACACAGAGAGGGGCCAGAAAGACTGATTAATCAGTACAGCCTGTTCCAAAAACAAGTCGTAGAATCAGGAACATGGCTCCCTGGCGGCCTTGGACTGCCGCTTATCTCAGTTTTCTCCTGCAATGTTTTGTTAACGGACGCTCTACGGTGTTCTGTTAATTGTAATTTCCCCATTGTGGGATCAATAAAGTATCATTCATTCATGGAATCCAAGTTTTGACTAACGGACAAACTCTCTTTTCCAGCACCCTGCTATAGACTTTCTTGGGAAGGCTGAGGAGTGTGATCCCCCGATAGTTGGAGCACACCCTCTGGTCCCCCTTCTTGAAGATGTTGGACCATCACCCCAGTCTGCCAATCCAGTGGCACCGTCCCAGAGCTCTATGCAATGTTGCAACCAACCAAGACAGACATACAATGTCCACAGCCATCAAGAACCAAGAGCAAATCTAATTCACCCTAGGGACCTTGTCTGAGTTGTTTAATTACCTCAGTGACCTCACCCCTCTTGATGGACGAGTCATCCCCCTCATCCCTCTACAGAAGGTGTGTCAGTGGGATTAAGGAGATCCTCAAAGTAGTCCTTCCATTGCCCGACTATATCCTCAGTTCAAGTCATTAGGGCCCCATCCAGACAATGCTGTAATGAGTCACCTTATGGTTGCCGGAATCACTTTGAGGCAGTCTTTAACATCTGGGTTGTGTTCAGTGGTGAAGAGGAGGCGGCAGACATGATCAGCAGACAGTCAAAAACTCACAACCACACTGGTACTGGGAATTCCACAGTGTTGTGCTTTAATAAACACACTCTTCACCAACCTTAAAAAGCCAGGAGGAAATGCTGCTGCATCATCAAACGTGAAATAAGCAGTGTTCATACAACCCATGACGTTACTAAGAGTTAGGGAGATAAAACTATAGGTCTGCCTCAATCCGTGTCTATTTGCCAAAAGGGTTCTCCCACGCTCTCTATGGAGAAGTGGTGGTGCATACTTGTGACATCACTACCAATAGCTTAGGCTGTTGTAAAGAGACACCACACAATTACGACTGTTAAAAGTCCAAAAGTCTTTTTCCATGGCCTCACAAAACTCCAGCCTCACTCGAGTTTTTCCTTCAGCTTCATTTGGCTTGGCCTGCCGGTACCCATCAACTGAAATACCACAGGCTAACCAATTCCAAATGGGCTCCATCTTCAGTTTGATGGCTCCCTTCACCTCCAGTGTCCATCATCTGGTTCTGGGATTACCACTACAACAGGCACCAATCACCTTGCAACCGCAGCTCGGTGCAGCAGTCTCAACAATGTAGGTGCGGAACATGGTCCATTCATACTCAACGTCCTAAGCCTTCCTTGGAACTCAATTCAATTCAACTCAGTTTTATTTATATAGTGCCCAATACCAACAAACATTCGCCTCAAGGCGCTTTGAATGCTGTCAAAGTTCTGTCGGAGGTGGGAGTTGAAGATTTTGCAGACTGGGGCCTATGCTAGGTGTTCCCAGTGCAGTCTGACAGAAGCATGGCTGCCAATCTGCACCTACAGCCCCTCCGACCACTACCAAACGCAACACATTCACACTTAGGCAATGTGGCTTAAGATTCTTGCCCAGGGACACAATGACAGCAGATCTGGGAGGTGAACCCCGAGACACCATCCACCCATTAGGAGTATGCCCTAGTGTTGTTAGGCACACATACAAGCATGCAGTGGCCATACAAACTACTGAGTACCATTTTGAATTGCTGTGATGAAATTTCAGCAAAATGGACCAGCCTGCCGCATAATTTTTTCACTATGATTTTTTAGGGATTCTTTAGATTCAGCCTTCTGTAGGTTGAACTTTCATTTCAATCAAACAAACTTTAGTTCCGAGAGCATAAAAAAAAGGTGGCCGGATTTCTTTAATTTTTGTGAAGACATTGCACTTCTTATCCAAGAGACATGCTCAGTTCTAAAACCAAAAGGAGTCCAGGTAATTGATTCTGTCAGGGGTTGTCCCCTTTGGAGGTGGTCAGTGACCAACAATTGATCATGTGCGTTATCACATGAGCCAATGAAAATGATGGGTTCAAGATCATTTTCTAACAAACAAGGAAAAAACGCACAACTCTTATTTTACTTCCAAGCGAAGCTGTCCTCTGCTTCCCTCAGGACACACAGGAGGGATCTTCACCGAGCCGCTGCCCCCCCCGTAGCCTTAATTCAAACATGCATACAATAAAAATCACGTGAGGCCACAAACCTCCAGTTACAACATACAGTCAGCAACATTCCTCCCATTTACCATATATGGATGTGCTTACGTGCATGCGCATGGCGTACGTGACTTACATGTGGCGCGTTCTTGTACCTGTGTGTGTGTCTGTGCATGTGTGATTGCAGTTCCTCTGAAAACTCCTTTAAAAGTATCACAAGCATACCCATCAGAATAAAAGAAACCACATTAATATATAGAAACAACTTATGACGACATTAGATATGATAACTCATACTGTAGGAAACCATAATAAAAGTTCATATAATAATTCCAACAGATTTGTTTATGTTTTTTAAATGTAGAGCTACAAAGATGCCATGATGGTGCAAGTTTCCAGTCCTGGTTTATTTGTGCTGCATCGGGGTCACCTGCAGGAAAAAAGTGCAAAAAATATGGAGGAATTCTTACCAGTTTTCTGAACAGGTGCCGTAGCACTGGAGGACAAAATCTAAAACATGTCATTTGCTGTTGCCACTAGGTAAAGCTATAATTATAATTACATATTGGCATAGTGATTTGTTCAGGGGCAGACCCTTATCACACTTGGTAAGTGGTGGCTACGGCTCAGGAGGTAGAGCAGGTCACCTACTAATTGGAAGGTGACTTGATCCCTGGATTCTCCAGTCAGCATGCCTTGGGCAAGATACTGAACCACAAGCTGCTCTCCGATGCAACCGTCGGAGTATGAATGCGTGCGAATGGGTGAATGAGGCATGTTGTATATAGCGCTTGAGAAGTTTGGGACTGGATTGAGTATATGTGAATGACAGCAAATTTAAATTTCATGGCAAATAATCAAAATTCACCGTGGGACCACAGACACACCCTTCAATAAAAACTCAAAAGCTTTGCCATTTAGCATCACCAAGGTCTGTATTTTAGACTTACCAAATACAAAGCTGATCTCATAAAATCCCAAAGAAGAGTTTGAAAACATATAACGCTTAAAATGGGAGTCATGGTGCCAACAGACTTTTTAGAAATATGTCTTGGGATGTTACATGTTGGTACCAGTTTTCATTCATGTAGCTCAAATTGTGTTTCCATTGTACTTCATTACATTTATTGTAGGTGGCGCCATAGAGCAATTTTGTATCACCCATATCTGTGCCAAATAAAATAAAATACCTGCATTTTCAGCAGACCTGATGTGCGTGCAAATTTTCATGGGCTCAAAGGTGGTTTCTTTTATTAAGGGTACTCAGTAGAGCACATACCCTGCCCATGCCAAATTGTATATGTACCAATACTGCACTGCAATAGATACTACCTGACATTGTCATCCTCAGTCATAAATAATTTTGAGCATTCTGGATCATTAGATCCAAAAACCCAGATTGAATCATGAACAAACTTTGGAATATGAGACAACTTATGTTCATGTTGCACTCTCGTAAGGTTAGACGCAAACACAATATCAGGCAAATGTTTGGACACTCGCCCAGTAATTAAAATCAAACTGATGACAAAGGTGACCGCTTGAACCCAAATCAGCATGACGATGACTAGTAACAATAGTAGAAAGCATCTTTGGAAAAATTTTAAAGGAACTTCTTAATTTTAGCTTGAGCTCAGACCCATCTGTTAACGTGGAGGGGAGCAGGTTTCTGACTTCTACTGCAGCCAGGGGCGCGAATAGGGACATTTAGGCTTCAATTTGGGGAGCTGTTAGGTTGTCCACGTCGACAGTCATTGGCCAAAAGGGTTGAAATAGTCAGAGAGAAACTTGACTCTATGTTTGTGTAAAAGTAAATTATTGATCTTTTTTAGCTAATTGACAAATTGACAGTAATAAAAAAGGTACATTTGCAACTACAAGCTTCCATTAAGGAAGTCCCTACTTTGCGATCCTACCCAACAGCTGTGCAGGAGAATAAAAAGCACAGCTGTGCGGCCAGAAAGAGATTGGAGAGTGTTTGTAGACAGAGAGCCGATGGGTGAGAGGTGGTGGGGTGTGTGTTTGTGCGTGTATGCACATCAGTGTGTGTGTGTGTGTGTGTGGGTGTGCTCACAAAGAGGGGGGGGGGGTCTCTACAGTAAACCTGTCGCACACAATATTTAGCACCAGATCAACCCCTCCCCTCCTTCCCTATACTCTGTGTGGGGATCGAGCCTCACGCCTCCAGTCTTCATGTCTGACAGTACAGAGGAAAGAAGAAGAGGAGGAGGAAGACGCAAAGTGACCGGCAGACGCATTTTTTGAGCTTTTGACGCACCAGGGGAAGTTTTTTTTTTTCCCATGTCACCAGCAAACCTGAGGCCAGGACATCCATTAGCGTGCATCAAAGCGCTTTGCACGGATTAATTTAACTAGACCGGGATTCCATGTAAGTGAAACCGCCAAACTTCCTCCGCTCCCCTTTATGTCATTTTCTCTTCCTTTTTTTAATGATCTGCTTTTCTTGCTGCTTTTTGGATTGTTTCATAAAGTTGCATAAAGTGTTGAGGAGAGGCTTCATTAATTGTCTTGTATGGTACAAGTTGCAGTTTTCCACAGCGCTTGCTTTTGGACAAAGTGGCGAGAATAAAGTGTGGATGTCGCTTGGAACGCGTAACAAGAAGGAGTTTGCGTTGCTCATGGGCAGATTATGATGCTGATCAAAACTATTTGAAAAACAAGATTACGGAATTCAAATATCGAAATTTGTAGATGGGCCAACTTAAAACAGGCAGACAGGTATATATATATATGTGTGTATATTTTTTCCAGTATGAAAGCGCATTACACGACAACGCTCGTTTGGTTACATTCAGCAGCCTGTATTAGAGCGCACTGATCCAAACGAGGCCTGGCCGAGCCAGCGGGCTCTGCAGTGGAGCGGCCTGCTTTCTCTCCCGCGGAACACCGCAGGACCATCACAAGGGATGGCTATGATGACACTGGGAAAATATTTGAGAGGTGAAAAATATTTGGCAATGTGAAGGAAATTGATAGGTGGCAGGTGGCGGAGGGAGGCACAGGAAACAGACACGTGCGCGCGCACAATCACATATCCATACGAGTCCAGCCTCACTCTTTATTATTGCTACGAGAGCAGGAAACTATAATGATAATTATCTAACAGTCATTAGTATTAAATAATTATTATTATTATTATCAATATTATTTTTTAGACAATGCTTCTCATCGACCCATTCTAACTGAAAGGAGAAAACGGAAAAACACAATTAAATAGTTTCCCAAATGACAGAATAAATAGAGAAAATCACTGTCGGGGCTGTAAGGGGTGCGTTTATCTTTTTTCATATATATATATGTGTGTGTGTGTGTATATATATATATAGTAATTGGAATTCAAATTTCAAGCTTGCACTATTTTTTTGTGATAATAATAATAATAATAATAATAATAATAATAATAATAATAATAATAATAATAATAATAATAATAATAATAAATGATGACGAAAAACGAGTTGGGTATTTTTTTTCTGACCAATTTAGACTTGCCCCCGCAGGCCTGTACTTTATGGCCTCTTTTGCATCTGTTCTCAGGTCAGGACATATGAAAATATGGCTGAATTTGTTTAATCGGAGTTCACGTTTGGCCTCAGGGCGCAATGTAAATATTTTACACCCAAGCGGGCGCCGAGAGGCCACGACTGTAACACTGCAATCGCAGTTCACTTAGGAATTAATATCATTGCAAAAAAGCTTAAATGTATTTATTTCTTTATTGACTTTGGCGGTGATAGAAAACTTTGATTTGACTGCAGTTGGCATAGTTGTGCGAAATCAAATAATGAGATCGAAAATAAAGTGATTGTTTTACGGGCCTCACAGAGATTTAGTCAGCCTCGTATTCTTTCCAAACCACTGATCACAAAAGAGAAACTTTCATAAAAATCGAGTCAAACTTTTGTAAGATCATCGCGCAGACGTAAAGGTGTGTTTGTGAATAAAAGCATGGATATTATTCTCAGAACGCGGGAAGTGCTAATTTATGTCAATGAAACGATTTTGTCTAAATGACAAAAGTCGCTTCTTAGACTGAACGAGTGAAACGCATTTTTGATGGAGCCTAATAAATTCTTGATGTACTAATCACTGTCGAGGACTTGTATTGATTCACCCAGCCAATTATTTCCCAGTGATTGTGCTGCAGGACTGCTCGGCCTCACTCCTCAATCATATGCAAATGGCTGTTATAGGAGGGCAGAAATTAACATCTACAAACATTGGACCCAAATTCCATCTGCCGCCTCTTAGGAGGAGGAGGCCCTTAATAAGTTCTCAGACAGCAAAGTGACACACATCTTAATCAACTCTTAATCCCGGGAATTAATTCTCAACGCGTTTATGAATAATTCCCGGGCTAATGCCTGCTGTCCGTGGAAATACAAGCTCGCTGCCAGATGGACCGCCAGATCTCCGGAAAAATGAGAGGATTTCTGCCTCCATTTGTTTTTCTTTTTTAGTATTATCATCACCACATATATATATATATATGTTAATGAGCTCGGTGTCACCAGGCCACTGCTCATGCAAAGTGCTTCTGCTTATGCAGACTCTTATGTTGCTGTTGATTTGCGTTTATTTTCTAACACACACGCACACACACACACACACACGCGCCAAATAAATGAATCCAAAGTTGCACTGGTGCTTTAGACTTTATTTCAAAGCAGAGATGAACAATCGGGGCTCAGGTTCATGCCTGATATTCTTGCTTCAGCATCCAGACAGCCGGTGATCAGTCACGCTGTCAGCCTGCTTGTTAGCTCACTGATAGTTTGTTGGCCAAACTGAGCAGGGAGGGAGAGGGGGAGAAGGGGCCTTCTTTTAGAAATATAATCATGTTGAGCCCTTCATGAGAAAGTGTGTGTGTGTGTGTTTGTGTGTGCTGCTGGGTGGGGTTATGACACCTTATTTTGGACAAAATGACTGGCTTGCATCACCTGCGCTCACCCTCAGTGCCAAGCCAGTCGCTTCTCAGGCCTCTCAGCACCACACTGACACCAGGCCCACTGTCCATCCATCACTGCCACAGCGGACACACTGCCCAGAACTGGTTCACAGTCATTTCTGACCAAAAATACTGGACCTTGCTGATACTAAACCTGGGCTGTGCGCTCACAAAGGGGCAGCTGCTGCCCTGTCGATTGAACGGCCATTTGTAGAGGGTGATTCATTTTTAAACAGAGAGGCAGCTCAACAGCCAGCCAGCGCAAAGGTAAACATCCATTTGATGATCTGCTCTGCAAACTGAAAGAGTTAATTATCACATAAGCTGATTGAGTGTTGAATTCATGTCTTGTTGCTTTTTTTGTTGCACATTTGGGGGAATCACAGTTTTAATGTGATGGCTGGTTGTGTTAAGCAGATCAGCCTGCACAGATCACAGCTTGGTTGGGCAAGGCTTCCTGGCATGCCACATCGGGGGGTGTTTGAAATGCTCTAAGACCGAACAAAGCAGATATAAGATCAAGTCTCTTTTTTCTGACTTTTACAGTAAAGCCTACAGATGGAGCTGGAGGGAGGGGTCAGTCTTTCCTTGAACCCAACAGTGGCTGTTTGCTGTTACTAAGTAATTCTAAGCAAAAGGTGGGGAGACGTGTAACAATATTTGTGTGCTTATGAAAAGGAAGGGAACTAATCTTTCGGACCCAGGAGTCAACTTTTTTTTTTTTTTTTTTAAATCCAAACCC
>VUQK01027379.1:0-19164 GCA_015106715.1 Bujurquina vittata | reverse complement strand
ATATTTGTATACACAAAATCTCTCGTTTTCTCTCTTTTTTTTTTCATATTTTTTTTTCTCTCTCTCTCTCTCTCTCTCTCTCTCTCTATATATATATATATATATATATATATATAAATGTATACATGTATCATCAAATAAATCTGCCATAATCCTGAAATGGATTATAACATCTGGACTTGAGCTCTCTTTAGTGAGACAGAACATTGAAAACTTATACTAGAAATAAATAGATGGAGCTTTGTTCTGTAAAAATACATTGCTGTGTTGGATATTAATAAATCATTTTTGTAGCCCATTGTTTAAACCTGACAGGACAGTAATCCCCTGAAATCAGCAGAGCAAATAACGATATTACAGTATTCCTGATTACGAGATGATCACGTAAATAAAATATTTAAAAATATTATAATATGCTATGATGTGCAAGACAAATTGTAGATTTATCCGATGAATTAATTGTGCTCATTGACCTTTAGCCGCTTCTTTATGCGCACTGCAGGTGTCGATAAGTGTGTGTCGCTGTGTCTGTGTGCAGAGCCTGGGTATGGACTTTAACCTTCTGCCGGACAGTGATGCCCGCAGCCCGGCGCTGTCGCTCTCCGACTCTGGGACCCCGCAGCACGACCAGGGATGTAAAGGCCAGGACCACAGCGGTCAGTGAACGCCGAAAGCACCACGGATGATTAGTCTGTGTGTGATATGGATGTATGGATGAGTGGATGTATGGACGTGCACCACTGCACAACTTTCACGCATGCACAAACTTGCGACAAGTGTTTTATAGCCTAGTGATGCTGCGGGCGATGATAATAAGAGGAAGCCGACATATTCCTATAAAGGCTCCAATGAATTATGGATGCAAAGGAAACTGGTCGTTATCTGCTCTAAAGTCTCGTGCTGTGTCCTCATTATTTACACCATCTAATCACAGGCAATGAATTCAAAAAGGTCCCCAGTATTTCGCCGTGAGAGCCTCGGATCCGCAAAGCCTTTTTAATTTGTGTCGACAGGCCCGGACGCAGGCGGATGATGGCCTCTAATCAAATACAAGCCAGTCCGACTTTGAATATGAAAATCAACTGCCAAACAACGAAATATTTCTCATCGGCGCACTTTAAAAACGAAACAAGTCCCGAGCAGATGCTCGAAACTAACGAATAACGACTGAGTGGACGCAAAGAAGAAGAAACGGCGACTTGACAGAGCAATGAGGCCTAATAGCGAGCCGGGAACACGTTTGGCTTTGATTCAATCGCTGAAGTTGCGTCTCGTAAACGCGAGTCACGTGACCGTTTATCGCCACCAATCGTGTTGCGAGAATCACGCCGCGACCGTGTCCGCTCTTCTGTGACGTCACGTCACCCAAACGATGCCACACGATTCAATTACAAAGAATCTTTTTCCAACTTCCCCATCTCAGCCCGGCCATCCATCCGCGGCGCAGTGGTGTGCGAGTGTGTGTTTATGTGTGTGAAACCCAATCTAATGTGCAGCACTAACACACTGTCAAACACACGCTATTTTAAAGAGAAATATGGTGTACGAATGCGTTCGTGGGTCTCCTGCTCATGCACCTGTTGTCTTCAGACTTTGTTCTGTTTTAAACTCCAGTTATTATCATTATTATTGTTATTACTCAATTAAAGAAGTCTTTTATTTTGTAGGCAAAACCATAAGGAATACAGCATTTTCCATTCACTTGGAAATCAAAATGTAAATTACATTAATGACATGGTTTTTTTCTACAAGCTAAATCTACAATAACTGGACATTATAAATGATAAATCAAGTTCAAGTCTCACTTAAAGAAATTCTCATCCTTTGTAATCAAATATTGCTTCCACTCTTCTTTATGTCAAAGAGTCCTCATTTTGCTGCTTTTGAACATTTAGCCAATGCAGTCTTGATGGCCTCTGCCATCCGTAATGTTATTAATGACATTATTACATTACATTGTTAATATTTATACGTCTAACGTTGTCTACCTTCAGGCCAGGAAAATTGGGATTAATTATAAGGCACCACATTTTCCATAAAATTGTATTGCTGACGCTGAAAAATGTGAATGGTGAACAACCATCACCCTCCTTGATCAGTAATATTCTCTAAGAATTAATATGATTGCAAAATGACTGCTCTGACACGCTTTGATGAAAACGTTTCTCCAGTACAATAGTTAAGGGAGCACTATTGATGGGCTGGATTTTGCTCCCAGCTTAATGTTCACTTTTGTGTTCCTTTATAATGAATCCAAAATACAAGCTTACATCTGGACTCTATTATTCTGAAGAAAAGGTTGCCACACCTTAGCACACCGAGCTGACGCCTATGCTGCAGGCACAGATCCACGGCTGAATGAATGTGTCCCATTATAGAAATCTTTCTGTCTGAATAAAGGCACCACTCCTGTAAAACCCGACTGTGCCGCACTGCTTTTGAAAACTCTGACCGCGACACAATCTATATTCAGCCGTGTATGCGGTCTTCATCGCTTTTCAAATGTTTGTTTTGGTGCATATATGCTGCTCGTTGCAGTTTTCCAGCTGTTGAAAAGTGATTTGGTTAAAAGCCTCTTAAAGTTGTTTTCCAGATTAAAGCCCCTGAGAAGCTGACCTGGAATGACTCTGTCATGTTGGCACATTATCAGTCCGATTGGTCCTATTGTTGGTCAGTGCGTTACTCTAAAAAGGGCTGCCCTTTCCTCTGTATTGTGTTATAGACTTTGGCCTTAAGTGACAGCTTACCCAGTGTCAGTTTACTGCCGGATAGCAGCCCAGCCTGGCCCTTATTGGTTTTGCCGGGTGGCCCTGTGGAGCTTCCTTTTAAATCCCGCTGATCATTTCGAACTGCTCCCAGAGAGCTAAGCCCTCACCAAACAGAGCCCAACCTGCCCCAGTCACAAAAGCCTGATCCACGGGATTAGCTGGCCAACTAATTTCACTTCTTTCTGTGAGGTCCTCAAATTGCAGGAGTCGGATCTGGCAGAGAGGAGCCCTGGCAGACATAACATGGATGTGTGGTCCTTTAAACACTGCACTGGGGGCCAAATGCAATCACTCTCTTCTCTCTCCTGCACATCTCTGATCGTAATGCACTGTTTGCAGACATTCCCTCCAGGCAACATGATGTCACACTCAGGGATGGAGGTGATGATGATTGATCTCATATTATTATCCAGTCAGTTTCAGCTGGGACTGGATAGTGCCAGAGCAACCCAGGGTGAAAGATGCCAGGAAAAGGGATACGTTTCCAGGGTTCATAGCTCTGTTTCTGTCTAAAGCCATTTAGATGCCACAGAGTTGGATCCCAATTTTCTGATGAGAATTTCAGATTATTTCCTGGAAAAGAACCAAAAATATAATTCATGTTGAATTCACCACAGCTTCCTTTTGGTCCCTAATCTGCATCAGTATGTACTTCCCTTTCTCTCTGTTTCTAATATGGACTAGTATATAAAAAAGCCAGTGACGATAGACCTCTTGCTCATTTTTGCAGTAGTTCATGTTGATGAAATAAAGGCAAGTTGTCAAAATACTGCTAAATACAGTGTATTTCGGGCAGTATTTGCACCATAGCTTAAACCAACCCGGCGATGCACTGATCCAGGTTCAGCTTGTTTCCTAAAGAAAGAAACTATTGCCTCTGGAGTCTTTATGAAGACAATCATTCCGTATGTCCTGTGGGAAATATTCCAGCCAATGTTTGTAGTCTTTGAGAGTAAATGTTCATAAAGTGAATGGTGTTCTTATTTGTTTGAACCCTTTTACTGTAAAACAACCAAACTAACACTGTAATGTAGGATTTAGTTTGCTCTCATTGACAAAAAGAAAACAGAAAAAGTCCAAACTCAAGGTTAAATTATTATATCATGATATCAGATTCATATGAGGGTATATCATGTTATAATCTTCATTAGGAGATGGCATTTGATAAGCTGTCACATTGGTGTGAAAGCTATGATCATTAGTGTTTTTGGTAGTCAAGCATGAACCTTCATTCTCAGCTGTTTTGCTCCAGTTAGTCTGTCCAGTCATGCTCTCACTGATGTTCCTCCCAGTGCCCTCGTGTAAAGTGCTACCCTCCTCTGTGTCTGTAGACACTGAGAAATCCCACCAGAACCAGCTGGACGAGTCAAACGCCGATGATGGCTCCCTGAAGAAGAAGCAGCGGCGGCAGAGAACTCACTTCACCAGTCAGCAGCTGCAGGAGCTGGAAGCCACCTTCCAGAGGAACCGCTACCCTGATATGAGCACCAGAGAGGAGATTGCTGTTTGGACCAACCTCACTGAGGCTCGGGTCAGGGTGGGTACATAATCAGGAAGCCCTGACAGCGTTTTGTTGCAGCAGCTCTTTAGTCGTGGCTAATGGGTCAGGTGAAGTATTTAGTTAGAATAAACGGTTGTATAACAGCCGAACACAGTTACATTCAGAGCCGATGAGCCCAATATTCTCCTTGCAATGACATTAGGGGGGGCCTTTGTTTACACTGATCCTGTGTTCCATTTGTGCAAACTCATCAAACGACTCTGACCAGTGCGAACTAAATAAAGGTTTCAAAGGACACCAGAACTTTGGTGCCATGGTCAAGGTTTACAAATTTAAACCTGGTCCTTTTAAGTGTGCATGCACAATGACTCTAAGACTGCACGGAAAGCTTGTGACCTCCTTGATTTGAATGGAGTCTGTCTGCACAGCCGAAGGCCAAAGCTCAGGGCTCAGGCAAATAAGTTGCATAAGTTCTGTCACAATTTGGTGTCCAGCAAGACTGTGGGCCAATCCCATAAATGCCTGGCTGCATTCTTGATAGATTACTGTGTAACGTGTTGCTGTTCATAGCTAATAATTCACATCAATCATGTTGTAATGTACTGTCTGTTTGGGGATTGGATAGAGTGTTTTGCAGCATTTTGGTTGTTTAATATTCCAGTTTCACTTCCTGGATGGAATGTTGTGTTCTGACTCAAAATGCTATTATTTATTCTATACGGCACAGGTCCTTCATCCACAAGCCTTTTTAGCCTTTTAAACCAGCTTTCTTCTGATTGGCTGTGTGCCTGAAGGGACCAAATCCGGACTATTCCATCTCTTTGACACCATACTTCTCAAAAAAATCGCAAAGCAGAAAAACTGTCTGGGCAATCTGAAGAGTCTAAGCATATCTCATCTCATTCCTCCATGTCTTTAGGAAAACTGTGAGATGAGACCATTTTTCACCATTAGAATACTATTTATGTTTATAATTTATGTTCATTTGTTAGCTGGTAAAGAATTAACAATTTCTGCTAGATTTAAGTATCCCCCCAGAAACCAACTAGAAGGTGATATGCCGGACTTGTGTTTATACCCTGTTTGTGCCGTCTGCAGGTGGTCCAAAGGAGTTTGGACACTAAACTTAATGTAAAGGGGGGAAAGAGAACATGGCTACACCCAGTGGTTTGGTTATTGTAAGCTATATGGAGCAGGAGGACACACATTCTGATGGATGACAATACAATCGCTGGCCTTCCTGACAAGTAATGGATCAAATTAATGTTGGCTGAACGAAAGGTCACATAGCACACACTCTCGGTTGTTATTTTGAAAGGACAATAGACTGGACATTGTTCTTAACATGCATCAGTGGCCTTTTAAACCCCTACATGCAGACAGATTCCTGCAGCTCCCAATCACTTTACCTGTCAATTTGAGTCATGTGATTTGTCAGGGAGCTATTGTCAATCCTCAAAGCTGCACCCTGTTTGAACATCCTGTTAATACTGTAGCCAGGCTCTGAGGGTAAAAGGTGGACTGACTATAAGGACCTTTTAAGTAACTGCATTATTTGTTTCACATTTGATTTTGTTTCAACATAAAATACAGTCACTATATGTCACAAAAGTAGTTGTGATGCTTTACACATTTTGCTCTATTGCATCACTACCAGCCACAGTTATAACTATTTGGTTCTAACTGTAACTACGACCTAACTGACAATGTCACTGTACACCATCACAGTGGATTTTAATCAAGGTGTGATTAAAGGGTACATGTATCTGCAGCTTCTCATTCATCTGGTCATAGTAGTCTCTGGAGCTTGAAACAAGGTTAGGCTTGAAAGGCTTGAAGAAAGGCTCGGAGAACTCGCATAAGAGGTGAAACGTCTTCAAGAAACAAAAAGAAGTCCGTGGCATAACACTGCATCTACCACAAAAAAGTAAAGGACACCACAAATGATGTGGTAAAGTGACATCTGTCTGGACCTTATATTGCCAAACACATGTTCAGTACTTTATCTGGCTAATTTGTCATGAAAAATAGTCCCCACATGGCCATGAAACTCTATGTCAGGCAAATGTCCAGTTAATTTTGAACCTCTGAAAATAGGAGAGTGTATAAAATGAGCATTTTTATTAAAGCCTTGATCCAAAGCCAAACATCAGCATGCTAAAACACTCATATTTAAAATGTTAACATGATATACAGCAGCTATAATTTGCCATTTATTAGTGAAAGCCCACTAAAATGTACCTCTGAAGAACATTTTTGTTCTTCCTGTGAAATTGCTGTGTCAAATGTTTATGATTTAGAGTTATATTAGCCTTGAGAAGAGAACATTCTTAAACTAAAAAGTGTACAATCAAATGTTCATTGACTAAGGCAAATTCAGGGTTTGTTTCAGCGCAAACCTAATGGAAACCCATTGGTTGTAAGGTACATATTCAGTGTCCAGTAGATGGGAATTCAATAGTGGCTCCTGGTAAATGAATACTCAGTAGCGCCTTATGGGTCTAATCGAAGCGGGAGTACAGCTGAAGATGTCAGGAACATTGTCCTGAAACCTGATTTAGACCTGATGATGGTTTCAGTGGATGGCAGAGGGTTTGGTCAGGATATTTTGATCCAAAAGGTTTAGAAATAATGATAATGGAAGAATCTGCAACAAATGATGTGCAGTTACTGCATAAGTGAAACTTTTAACTTCCTGGTAGTGCTTGGTAGAAAGTCAAGAGGTCACCAAAGTCAACATTTTGTGTCTCTTACTTTGAAGACAAGGTAGGAAAAACAGCTTTCAATTCTTAGGAGTGCTCTGGGAACTTTGTTCTAAGCTTTGTAGTACTCTAGCAGTTGAACTAATGGTCAGAACGCAGTCTTTACCATTTGGCCTTTGGTTATTCTTTGGAAAGCCTTTCAGGGGAGAAAGGCTTTGTGGCAGAAAGACTTTAGTCAGTTGGCGATATACTAAAGAGAGACCACGTCCCGGCACTGAGTAGGTCATGGTAGGTGACCAAACACAGTAGACGTACTACTTTTTCAGCTATAGGCAAATAATACACTCTGGGCTCACTACTGTCGTTAGTCTGATTTAACTTCACATCAAATATATTTCACTGCATTTTTAGAGGAAGCATTTGTATTTTCACTTTGTTGTAGTTATTTGACAGTTTCACAGAAGCTGTAGCAGAAAAGCTACTGAATAAACTTGACATTCAGCCTCGTCCAAAAACCTCCAGGACTGGCTAGCTTGTGCCCTTTGGAGCGGGGTTTCCCCTGCTGTCACTGAGTGACATGGAAAACTCAGAGTCGTGCACGTTATACTCGTACTGATGGTCAACAGCTCTCTGTTACTGTAATAACAGAGGATTGGGTGATGCCCAGCATGTATGCCAAGGGGACAAGGAGGCAGCTCAGTGTCAACACAAGACAAGCCTATAAAGGTTTTATGAATATTAAAACATTGGATGCCAAATGATTTTAATATAAAACAAATACATGATCGTTAGAAAATAAGTAAAGTTTATTTATAAAGCACTTTGCGCAGACATGTAGTCACAAATGTAAAATCAAAGGCTCGGAATAATTACAATAAAATATATTAAAAAAATTAAAATACAGTCGTATCCGATTATAAAACCAAGTTAAAATATGGAAAAAATTAGAATAAAAGAAAACAGCTAAATTGCGAGCCTGTGAAACGAGGAGCAGGAGCAACAGTGTGTTTAATATAAGCTGAGATAAATAGTCTGGAGCTTCACTGCTTTATATGCAAGCACAAAGTCTAAAATCCACTGGAACCCAACGTAAAGAGTATAAAATAAGAGCAATTCGAAGGTGCTTAGTACACATTAGCAGTCTGGCAGTTTGTGTAGCTTGAAGGCATGATAGAGATGAGCTCAGCTGGTAAATAGGGCATTACAGTAGCCTAGGCAATACATTAACAATCTTCTGCAGTTCAGCTGAAAAAAAGTGTAGCTTCCAATTAACTGCTCCGTAAATGAAAGAAACAGTAATGTGAAATAGATTTTACATGTCAGTCCAAGCCCAGGGTGGAGTCAAATATTACACCAAGTATTTGGACAGTGGCAGACATCAAACGCCATCGTTGTGACCTGAAAAAAGTTTGTCCAGAACTGTAGCTAACGAGGAACTTGGCACAGTTTTCATTTCTAAAAACCCTCAGTTGGGATTTTCCACTAAAACTTTAATCCGACTTATCACTTCCAAATATAGGACCATAAATGACAAATATGAAGATTGCCTTTCCCTGACATTTCTTTCATCGAGATCTCACAATTCAAATAAGCGAATTATGAGTTTTAATAAGCCTTTCCTAATATGACTGTTTGACAATACACTTCAACTTACTTTCTGGGATCACTATGTTTCAAAAATTGTGGATACATTTGCACACAATATTACAGAAAGTATTTGAGAGGGGTTAAGATACTCTGACAGGATGTGTCTTAGATTTAGACGTTATTGATTCTTGATAGTTTTCAAAGGAAAAAAAGTCATTTGAAAATAACTTTCTTGGCCTTTCTGATTTTTTTCTGTGCTCTCAAAATTATAAGTGAAGCTGTGAGACGTTAGTCAGCTTTCAAACAAATTAAATTTTGCTATCTGTGGTCTTGCAGCTGCTTTTAATGGTGAAGCAAAAATGCATTTTATGCATATAAATAATATTCGGTGCAACACTGAGAAAGCAGCTACATGTTGGATTTGATTTGAAAAATGCTTGAAAAATATTTCTTAGACAAAATTATTATTATATTCAGATCCACAATATCCACAATAACGACATGTTATGTGAAATAGGAACATTAATAGCACGCCTCTGTGTGTCCTAATTATGAGTAAAGAATATCTGTATTTAATGAAACGTCTGTCCAGAATAATTGTGGTTTATTAATGATGAAAGAATAAAGTGGTTGTTTAGATGCCCCAAAAATCTACAGGCAATATTTAAGGTAGTGTTTAAAAAAGAGGACGCTCACTAAAAGAGAACATGATTGTGGGTTACAGATTTCTCAAGAACCGCTTGTTTAAACAACACCAGTAATTGAAGGTATTTATTACAGGAAGGTGAAAAATTAGGAAAATTCAAGAACGTGTTGAGCTATCTTTGTGAAAAAAGTTTGAACTTTTTGGTCCGTTTTAATTTTTTCACAACCTTTAAAAGCATTTGTTGTTTAGTAGGTTTTATGTGTTATACAGTACTGTCTTAATTTCAAAAAAAAATTTTTTTTTTCCCTCTAATCACCTATTGATGCATAGATACACTCTCAAGGTGTGAGAACTGCCATATAAAGGCAATTTTGGATTCAGTATCAGAATCAGCTTCATAGGTTCACATATAAGGAATTGGGCTCCTTCTTTGCTTTGAATGTAGACACAACAGACAGACAGAGAGTACTTGTGTGCATTCAGTGAATTTCTGAGGTGCAAGAAAGTAAAACCCATATAGTGCAGCATAAAATGATGTTCTATGTCTTCCCCAGGTATGGTTCAAGAACCGACGTGCCAAATGGAGAAAGCGGGAGAGGAACCAGCAGGCAGAGTTGTGTAAAAATGGCTTTGGTGCCCAGTTCAATGGACTCATGCAGCCCTACGATGACATGTATACGGGCTACTCCTACAACAACTGGGCCACCAAGAGCCTAGCAGCAAGCAGCCCACTCTCTGCCAAGAGCTTCCCATTCTTTAACTCAATGAATGTGAGCCCCCTGTCATCCCAGCCCATGTTCTCCCCACCCAGTTCCATCCCCTCCATGAACATGGCTTCTAGCATGGTGCCCTCAGCGGTAGCTGGAGTTCCCGCTACAGGGCTCAACAATCTGGGCAACCTCAACAACCTCAACAGCCCCTCAGCACTCAACTCGGTCGCAGTGACTGCAGCCACCTGCCCCTACGCCACCACCGCCAGCCCCTACATGTACAGAGACACCTGTAACTCCAGCCTGGCCAGCCTGCGGCTCAAGGCCAAGCAGCACACCAACTTCGCTTATCCAACAGTGCAGAACCCTGTGTCCAACCTGAGCCCCTGTCAATATGCTGTAGACAGGCCAGTATGAAGAAGAAACTCAAACTGTGATCCCTGACTCAATCAACCAGCCGTAAACCCACTGCTACCCCACTTCACATCGCCTCAGTTCCATCTGTAAACTGCCAGATTGTGTGTTCATGGTACACAATGAGAGTTATCTCCAAAACTGACACAACAAATAAACATGCTCAGATGGACCACTGTGCTTTGACGCTGAACTGACCAACTGCTTCAAAGGATTTCTAAATATTATTGTTCATTATCATTTTTTCCTTCTTTTGAACTGCATGATTCAAATCGATATAGAAACCAAGGATAAAGAAAACATAGATGGTTTAACTGGACTGGGGGGGTCAACATCTTGGCCTAAAAAACCCCATCAAATGCGATCATTGCTACCATTGGAAAGACTGTGTTGCGAGAGAACTGGAAGATGTATATAATTGACTTTTTCTGTTTTGTATGTGATAAAACCCATAAAAACGTAATACTTTAAAGATGAGGAAAGCATGTTCTACAAAAGCAAAGGCCCTACGTTGATGTACTATGAGAACATCTTTTAGGAACTTTAAACTTTGTTGTGAATTCCTCTTCCTTTGAGAGGTCATAGGTCAAAGGTTGACTTGGAGGGGCGAGAGAAGGGTAGTCCTGGAAAGTGAACACAAGCTCAACCCCCCAGAAATTCACACACTCACATATATACCAGAATACGATTTTTCAAGTAAAACTATAAAAAGCCATTGAGTATATAGATTTGTGTGGTGTTATACAAAAGGAGTCCATGACTGTAAAAATGTATGTAAGTGTGCAGTTGTTATAACAAAAAAGAAAAAACACAAGCTTTATTCTTGGTGTAGCCTGCTTTGTCTCATTAAAGAACCAATTAAAGGATCTGTTTCTATTAACCACCAATAGCACCTATCCATCCATATCTTTGCTTTCAAACATTAGTGGAGTGACATAGGCCAAAACATGATGTTCTCATATTAATGTGTATGATGGAAACCCACACTCAATTCCATGGCAACACTTAGAGAACATGACAGCTAGCAGCAGACTGGAGGGGAGCGAATTCAGGGGCTATAGATGTTCCCAGTGGCTGCTCACTGATATGCTTGACCTACTGGTAAGCACGGGCTATGCAGTAACACAGCAGGAATTCACAGAGGCCGAGGCTGAAGCAGTGCCAGGATTACATAAGGGCCTCAAGGAGCAAGGTGTCCCAGAAAACCTAAAAGCTAGCAGCCCATCAATCCCCATCAGCTCCTGCAATTGTTTATTGCTCTGACATTTCCCTTCACTCTGCTTATGGACACATTCACAGTTTAAAATCACATAGCTTCTTTATCTTGTCAGATCAGGTTTCTGTAAGCGAGGCTCTGCCAAACTGCAAACAATGTAACGTGAACCCCACTACAGCTTTTTGCTACCATCTACTTTATTAGCAGAACATCTGCACATCTTAAATACATACCAGCTGAGCCAAAGTAGTCTACAGAAACTAGTGTAGAGCCTACAAGAGATGCCAATATTTTTTTCATATTGATATTTAAATTGTACACTTGCATTGAATTATCAGTGACTGACCTTAATGCATACACTCTTGTGAACTCTGTTTCGCTATGACATGAAATTAATCAAATCAGCAAGGCAGTTTAATTTAACAGTTAAAGGTGATTTATTAATTTTAGCTACCATAAAATTTGATTGTCATTGGCAGTGACACTCAATATGTTTCTGCACTCCTGGACTGCTACACTGGTGTTGCTTTGTAAGTAGATGCAATATTGGCATTGTTTTATTGGCATTGTGTTGCAGCTGTTTTCAGTTTTCCACACAAAGTGACTCCACTGCAGTCACCTGAAGAATCTAGATTATTATTAAGATTATTAAGGCAACGCGTTGCATATTAAAGCTATCAAATCAGTGCAAAATGTCATGTGTTACAGTGCGTATGTAATGGCATTGGTAACAAATTTATTAGCCCACATGTCATGAAAACAAGAAAACATGAATATTTTAGAAAACCCCCTGGGGCTAATTTTTATTTTCAGGAATGCAAGTAAATAACTGTAATTTGACATCTTAATGAAAAACACAAACTTTGCTATTTTTTCTGCTTGTTAACAGTACATTTGCATAACAACAAAATAAAAACAGTAACCTTTAATTTATGGGAATAGCCCACTTTGTTTTCAAATCAAATACTAGCAGAAAACCTGGATTGGAGGAGCTTATCAGACATTTCTTGTTGAGAACTTGGAGGACACATTATTCTGAATGTGTGGGTAAGTTTTTTTTATGGCCTATTATAATGATTAATAATTATATAATGTCTTTCATACAGTACAATGCAGAATATCACATCTTAAAATGATATTGGCTAAAAATCTGAATAATCAAAAGGGGACAAGGTAACAAGAAACTGCTATATCACCCCAAATTTTTGACCCGTGCATTTACTTTTTCATTCGACACAGAGAAACCATGTGTTGCTGTATCGAAGAAACCCTCAGAGGAGAGACACTTCCAGACTCTAAAACAGGCGGCACGGAGCGTCCAAATGAACCTGCTGATCCAGCTGCAGCTAGTCTCCTAGTGGCCTCCTCACAGACCTATTTTGTGGAGTGAAGTGAGACGGTCACAGCATGTGCTCTTCACTGCCACACCACAATAAAGAATCAATATTCCACCGGAGGGGAGATGTTTGTTGGTCCCTGATGTTTACTCACATTGCAGAACTGCAGCAAGAGAGGATAGAGCACAGACCATGGCCCGGAAAAAATACAGAAACCAAGGAAGTTCTAACAATTACCTCAGAGAATAGGAGGAAAAAAGAACCGAGGGGGGATTAGAGATAGAAATAGTTATGTTTTTATAGGACACCAGCTCTGTGGAACTAGTTTTCTTTTGAAATAATATCTCAGGCTTTTCCATTGCTTTCTTTCCCCTCTTAACACCTCATAGGAAGTTAAATATTATATATAAATATTATTCATGAATTGGTTTTTACATAATTTACATAATTAAAACGTAAAGTTAAGTTTAAAAAAAGAACAATATAGAAACATATGCCCTACATTGATGGACATGTAATCTATATATTATTATATCAGAATCATTATAATGTATACACGGATGAAGAATAACAAAGTTGATAACACCGGCTATCTCCTCACCATGTCACTTGTTAGTGGGGGGGGGTATATATTAGGGAGAAAGTGAACATTTTGTTCTCAAAGATGACGTGCTAGAAGCAGAAAAAATGGACACGTGTACGGATTTGAGTGAGTTTGACAACTGTGATGGCTAAACGACTGGGTCAGGGCAAGTTCAAAACTGCGGCTCTTGTGGGGTCTGCAGTGGTCAGTGTTTATCAAACTCGTGGCATGACATAAATCACAGTCAGTTTAGGGGAGAAACAGGACATATTAAGATGGTGAGCTAGCTTATTACTGCTGGGTCACGTGCAGTATAAGATTGTTCTTAAAAACAAAAGAAAACTTTGAGATCCATCCATGCATCCATCCATCCTTAAAAAAATAAAGAGCTGTTTCTGCAATCTGCAATCAAGAAAAAAGCTGCATTGTTCCTCCTTAATCAATAAACCAAGTCTCCTCTCCAGTACCTGGCATAAACCTTTCAATGGAGGCTAAGGTTTGTGATTCCCCGTAATTGTACTGTGTGACTATATCCTCAGTTGCAGTCAGCAGTCCTATCCCCACTCTACGCTGGATCTATTGTCTGATTCACATCGTGCTTGACCTGCTGCTACCTGTCACTTGCGTCTGGAATACCACAAAGCCCGATGGGACTCCTTCAGCTGGATGTCTCTCTTCACCTCAAGTGTCCACCATCTAGTTAAGGAATTACTGCCACAGGAAGCACCAACCAGTTCAGCACCCACATCAGCAATGGAGCTGTGTAAGCACAGCTGCTGCTACGGGAGTCCCAACACATATGCACACGGTTTTGTTCACGTGCACAGTTCTTTGTTAACATTACAGCTTTTTCACTGCGTATGTGTGAAATTCGAGAGCCAGCTCTGCTCGTGCTTTGTCTCTGATGCCTGCTTCAACCTCTTCAACCTCTAGTCCCTGAACCCCCCTGCAGCTGATTCAGGGTGAGGTCAGTTAACCCAATAATGCCGAACGTGTTGTTGGGGACACAGTGTACTTCAAATGTCCTGCTGTTCGTGTACTTTTACCATTATTAATTAATAAGTAATAATTACCATAATAACCCTATATTGGCTATGAAGCACAATTTTTCAGTTTTCAGAAACCATTTGAATTTTTTCTCAAGGACAAATGTTGTTTGTTTGAATTATGGTAATTCAAAGTGTGTTTGTTCAGACGTCTCAGCAGTGTTGCGCTCTGTGTTAACCAGCTGTTCATGGCAGGTAAGGGCAGGTAACAGGAGGGTGAGCGGTGATCGCCCGGTGTTATAAGGCTAAGGGACTGGTCAGCTCAGCATAGTTTGGAACAAACCTGTGGTAGTATGCAGCCAGAACCCAAAAACTGCCTCAACTTTTTTTTTGTCTTGGAACGTGTGTAAAATGTGGTGGCTGTGGTCTTCTTCACCTGAGGATGCACCTGCCCACTTCCCAGATACCCCAGATACTGTACGTCCCTCATTAACGGCTATGGGCACAAGGGTACATTTGAGATGGCCGGCTGGCTCACTAATTACCATTCCATGCAGGACGCACACCTCAGGTGTACATCCTTCCATATCCCTGACCAAGAGAAATGGGCCATAATTCAATACAGAGTTTTTTCATATCCAATGTGGCCAATGGCTCTTTGGCACCAACAACTGGGTGTGTTCCTCTCCAGGAAAGACACTGTCTTTAAGTGAGTGGCATGACACAAAATGGGGGCAATGAGCATCTATTTTTTATCACTTGGTCCAAGGCTGAACGTAGAGATTGCTCTAGTGGAAAATGTTCCACAAACTCACTGACACAGAATGGAGAGGGGAGCAGGACAATAAAGAAAAACAACAAAAGAAAGTGGTGGCCAGCCAGGGAGCGCTCCGGGGACCATGACAGTTATAATAGTTTTGGATTTTATTTTATTTTGTTTTTACTTTTCCTCTTTCTAATGTAGTTATTTTAAATTGTTTTTTAGACTTGTTTTGTTTGTAAAATTACAATACAAATTTATGCACATACAGTGATCAGTAATGATGTTAAGGGATTTAACTATAGCTGCTTGATCTAACATCCGTGCACCAGTATGATGCACATGTGCTGACGTGTACCCATAAACCTGTCCCCTGTTATGGTTTGAGGGAAGTGCACTCTATCAGCATGTCTTAATATACGTGACATGATTTATACATATCGTTAGATGGTGACCAACCTTCTCTGGGTGTTTCAACCCTTAACGCCCTCCAGCTGGTGGGTCCACAGTGGTGGCCAAATCACTGCCCATCAACTCCAGGCTCCCAGCTCTCGTCTTTCTTTTTTAGACCAGAGCCAGCAAGATGCTCTTTCTGCTGATTCCACAATCAGCCTGAAGAAGGGCAGCTGTGGCCTGAAGCATTACTCTTTAAGGTTTTGTATTATATTAAATTAAAGATGACCTTTTTAGCTTGCTCTGACCAAAAAACTATGTCAGGCCTCAAAGTTGTCCGGACAATAGGTGGGAAATTCAGCTTCCTTTCCAGGTCAATGTGCACCTGCCACCTTTGTCCCGTCTGAAAATGCTGGTTGTGGCTGCTCTCCTGCCCAGATGCATGGCAGTGCTTTCACTTGCAGTTTGTGTGGTGGTTGTAGCCTTCTCCTGGCCTGCTCCAAGATATCTGCGAGCTCCATAAGCACCTTGCTGTCCCGCCACCTGTACCTCCCCTAGGTAAGGGCTTTATGGCACCCAGCCAAAATATGGGCTAGCATGCTCTTCTTTCCACAGAATTTGCAAGATGAATGTCCCCTCATGCCCCACCTTACCTGGTTTGCTGGAGAAGCGAGTGTGTTGTATACTGACCTCAATAGAAAGCTTATGCAAAAAGGTTCCAGCCTCCAGAGTTTGGTCCATGAGATTCTTCTTTTTGGGGAGATCCCCTTTTGTGCACATTCCCTGGGTTGTTACATTAACAGCCTTTCCTTTCCACAGCTTATCCTCCTTCTGTCACACCTCTGCCTCAAACCATTTCACATCCCTAGGGTTTCCGAGCATCATAGCCACTGGGCCACAGTAAACTCCTGCGCCACAGATGAAAATGGCAGCTGAAGCTGCCCTGATCTGATGTAGAGCCCCATTGCTGTAAAAGCTGCGGGGGTGGGGGGTGCCAATCCACTGCCTCAGATATTTATTTACTCTCCTCTTCACTCCTTCTATTACAGTCATAGGTATCTTGTAGACTGTCAGCAGGCACATCAGCCTTGACAACAGCCCGTGCTGGAAAATCCAGGACCTGAACTTGCCTGGGAGCCCCGATCTATCAGTTTTCCACAACCACTCTTCTACCTGCTTTTCTGTGGTGGAAAGGTTGTTCCTATCACTGAGGCTGTCATTGTACTGTACGACCGATGTTATTTGGAATTTACTGTTCCAAGGCCATGTTGATGAGGTTATGGGTAATTCAACCATATGCACTAGCTAGGTCCACCTAGGCAACTCTTCATTTACCTTTACTTCACCTGGCTTCCTATATCAGGTGACTAAGTATGGTGGTATGTTCCAGGCACCCTAAGAACCCTGGAACACCTCCCTTTTGGATTGAGGAGTCTATACAGTCTTTGTTATGTAGGTTGTAATACTCCCTGCCAAGATTGAAAAGAAAATCTTGGTTTCTACACTCAGCAGAGAGATGCTACAAAATTGGCTAATCTCAGAAGAGTCCTTCTTTTTTGGCACAAAGCAGCCCTCTGCCACCTTCCACGGAGATGGCATGATGCCCTTTGCCCAGCTTTCCTGAAGGAGCTTCCAAAGTCTGCGTAGCAAAAGTGGGCATTTCTTGAAAACTTTGTATGGAGGTCTGGGGGCTGATGCTGTCCTGGCCTTCTTTACCACCTCATGATGGTTTTCTGGTTTTCAGCTCTTTTGAAGGAGGTACTGCCTGCTAATGTTAAAATGGATGCCTAGGTCATGGTCCCTGTGTGCATCTCAGTGTGCTGCCCTAAGAAACTGTTCCACCTCCTCTTTAGAGCTGATCGCTGTTTCCGATCTAGCTGCCTCCAGCTTGGTGAACCTGTACAAGTCCTTAATAATCTGGGCTCTTTTGGCCCCTCTCTCCTTCCTCAGCTTCAGTGCTCTCTCTGGCTTCCTCAACCTGCAAAGCCAGTCTCGGAGCCCAGAGGTTAGGTCTTTAATCCCCTTTCTTTCCCCTTCGGAGGCATTCTTATATTGCCTATTGAGGATTTTGATCTCTCTGCTCAGGTTTCATATGTCCTTCTCCCTCCGATTTGGCTGCTTCTCCTTTGGGTTGTTGGTCTTCCACTCCTCTATGCCAAACTGTTTCCTTGCCAAGTTATATGTACTTACAGTCATAAAGCTGATTTTCCATTCCACTGTCCTTGCCAGTGCAACTTCCCAAATCCTGTCCAAGTCCTCATCTTGTTGTTGCCATTCCTTGTTGCTGGTCATCCTGGGCCAATTTAACCTTTCTTTTGCTGGTTGAGGTTGTCGAGAGGCATCAGAGTGGTCCGTTATGTGGTCCCGGGGCAAAGCCAGTGCTGAGAGATCCTCAGTAGTAGTTCTTCCTGTCTGGGTATCTCCTGTGTCTGACGTGGTGTTGTGACCCTGCACTGTAAGAGCTAACGCCATCAGTGTTGTTTGGATGAGCTTTCTCATCAGTTGTGCTCCAGTCCTGGCTGTTACTGTTGAGTGTAACCTTTCAGGGTGGCTGCGGCTCAGGAGGTAGAGCAGGTCACCTACCAATCATAAGGTCGGTGGTTAGATTCTGGCTGCTTCAGGTTGCACGCCAAAGTATCCTTGATACTGAACACCAGGTTGCTCTCTGACGCAAACCTTGGAGTGTCAATGTAGACAACAAGCACTTAGCTACAGATGGACGTGCTTGCATGAATCGGTGAATGCAAACATGTTGTATAAGCGCTTTGAGTACTCAGTTAGAGTAGCAAAATTCTTTAAGAGAACTAGTCCGTTTTGCCAAATCACTGCCCACCAGCTCTCCTCCCTTTTATACCAGAGCCAGCAAGTAAATGGACTAGTTCTTATATAGCGCTTTTCCACTCTGATTGAGCACTCAAAGCACTTACACAACATGTTTATATTCACCCCATATGTAACTAAGCTAAGTGCTTTAATTAGCTAATATTCACACTCCAACGCTGGCGTCGGAGAGCAACTTGGGGTTAAGTATCTTGCCCAAGGATACATTGGCACGCAGGTTGGAGCAGCCAGGGATCGAACCACCGAGCGTCCGGCCAGTGGATGACCTGCTCTACCTCCTGAGCTACAGCCACCCCAAGAGAGCAGCGAAAAAGCTGCTTCCCCTGTCCTGCACACAGCTGTCTTCAGCTTGTTCCCCTAAACTCCGAGTGCAGAATACACCATCCACAGTGACTGTGCTGGGAACCCTCTACAGGGAACAGCCACGCTTGCCAACCTTTGTCTCGGAGAAGGTGGACTAGATTAAATCAAGGACTGTAATAAATATATTTAGGATTCAAGAGGAAAACACTTTCATAAGCATTAATCTTGAAAACAAATCAGCAGACTCTTGTTACTGTTTGCTCCTGATAGGGGATTAAAAAAAATGAACTGCCTGGTGCAAAGTTTTCAAGGCTGTTAGCTAAACAAAGTGACTTTTTAAAATGGGACAAATCTCAGGAGTTAACTGCCGGGAGTGATTTAGAAATAGGTACATGTGAAGATGAATAACTGCATCAT
>VUQK01027378.1:74745-91128 GCA_015106715.1 Bujurquina vittata | reverse complement strand
GATAGGCTCCAGCCCCCCTGCGACCCTGAAAAGGAGAAGCGGAAGCAAATGGATGGATGGAATAAAGCTAATAAAGTTTGGGAAATACTCTTTGAGAGATCTCCAGGAAGGTTGACGCAGTCTTCTGCAGAACTAATTGGTCAGTAGGCAATAATTTCATACCTAATTTCGAACATAACCAGCAGCCCTACCTGTTGTAGCAGGTTAGGTCTGAGGCACAAGTTACCATGGCAACGTACCCCGGTAAGAAGAAGAGGCAAACAACCTTAGTAATACTGAAAACACAGGATTAAATCTGAAGTTGCCTCAGTAAGCCCAAATCCTGCTTTGTAGTGCAAGGCTCTGGTGTGGATGTACTGTCTGTGTCTTATTAGTGTACAGTATGTACTAGTATTAGTGTACTGTGTCTTTTACACAAGGTTTAGCTTGCAGCAGTCTCAGCTGTTGATAAAAGAAGGATCACCTTAATAAATTCAGCCATTCCCCCAAATTATTATATTTTATACCTGACAAAGGACAGCGGATGCAGGCTTGGTGTTAGATCACCAGTTGCTTTAGTTATAGAAATAATCTAGTTATAGCAATAACAGACAAAATGCATTTGAAAGTTGAATATGTGGATATATGTGAATATTTCTGTCCTGAATGTTTTTAGACAAGCCACCTGAGGTGTGTGCTTTGGATTCATGTACACACAATGAGTGGTGCTCAGACTGTATCCAGAGTAGCTCTGATGTGTCTTATCAGCTTTTTTCCAGCTTTACTGTCTTGCTCTCTCCTGTCTCCTGCTTTTATCGTGTGTGTGCTTCTTTTTTTGGCATGGAACAGATGCAAGTAGCACAGAAATAAATTTGATACACAGAGTCAACTTAATATTTTATATGCTTATCAACATTTCCATAAAAATAATGTAGCAAACATATGTGTTTGGCCTGAAGCTGTGTTCAGATTAATTTTACTTGACAGGTAAACAGAGCATGCATAATTAATTCCTGCCCTTACATTGTAGGGCTCCCATCTACAGTTCTCATACTGTGGGTTTTGACCAGATTCTTCTATGATGACAGAGGGTATGCTTTATTGTTATTATTTTGATGTTACTGCATTTAATTTGAAGCAGCTAGTGTCAAGTATTAGACCTATATTGAATTTACAATAGGTTCAGTGTTGCACCGACTTACATTTGGCTTTTCCTGCAGTTGCTGGGATGACACAGAACGTGTTGGCATCTGGTGGATAATTAAAGGACCAATAACAGCCTCACTGCTGGTGAGTATAGGAGTTAACCACCAAGTACCTGATTAACTCAGCGCTCTTTTAATCTTGCCATTCCTGTCATACTTTCTGATTTGTGGTCGCAGATTTACACTTAAGATTTCATGAGAATGTTTGAAACTAAAGTGGAGTTCTTAGTTTCAGGCAGAGGAAGTGTGTGTGTGTGTGTGTGTGTGTGTCCATTGGGCCGGTGACCGTGAAATGCTAAATAATTTACCAAGAGCGTTTTAAAATTTCAGCAGCAAACACTTACTGCTGGTCTAATTACACTTTCAGAATCCTCAAAACATCACCGGAACAGGAGCTAATCACATTTTTTTTTACTGGCAGAGTTTAGCTAACTAATTAAGCTAACTTTTAGTTCAGTGAGTTGAAACTGATATCTCTGGCAGAACTCTTTACAAACTCATCGACTGATTTGGACTAAATTAACTATAGTTGTGAAAACGCTCAAATTCCAAAACACTGTAAAAAGCTTCTGCCTCATGATGGACTGCACATGATGTCCTTAAATACTTCAATACATGTCCCTTGCAAAAAATAGTCAGACTCCTCATTATCCAGCTATTCAGAAAATTTGATGAAATATTTTCACTACTCTATTGCAAATCTGTTTGGCTGCATTGGTAAATTAAAGGAAAAAACTGAACACTTGATCTGTATAGTTAGGAGATCTGGTAGATGTGTGTGCACTTAGCATTAGAGGGAGTGGTTAGTGCAAATCAATAGTTACTGAACACCTTTAGCCTGTGTTGATACAGTTTTAGCTGTTTAATTGCCCTGTATTAAATACTAAACAGTTTGATGAATATGAAATGGCGTTTATTTTCACCCCGGTCTAAACCCTGAACACTTTTGAGCTGATATGTGGGGCAGCATTTCCACTACCAAAATCAAATCATCACATGAAGGAATATACTTTGAGACTGCGGTGTTACATTCTTCCAGTAGAGTTTACTTGTAAGATCAGTACCAAAGTACATTTGTCCCAGCAGCAGATAGTGGTCCTCTAATCTGTCTGTCTTTTATGTACATCAAATAAAGAGGCTGGATACGTATTTTATTCTGTGGAATGCAGGTTTCTAATTTTCCTCTAACTGGACATACTGTAACTAGCTAATAAGTTAATTATGCTTCTCGTCCTTTTAAAAAAAGCACCAGTTTATAGTTAACCATTTTGGTTAAAGTGTTCAGCTTCTGTTACATTGCTCCTTTTGTTAGAAACTCTAGAAGGGCTGCAAAGACACCACCCTTTAAACTCTTTATATGCTGGCTCTTACTAGAGCGTCATGCAATTTCAACACGAGGAGAAATCAAAGATTGAAGGGGGAGATTTGGGGGGCTTTGGTACCTGTTCAAAATGCCTTTTTGGATTATCACATAGAATTTAAGTTAGTTTTTTTCTAAGGGTAGCACAGTAGAAGGGTATTTAAATGTATTTTGTGTGCATTATTTTTAAACCAGTGTGTGTCTGATTTTGTAATTTGGGCCACTGCGCATGTTTCTCTTACAGATCAACATAGTCATCTTCATTAACGTCATCCGGATTCTGGTCCAAAAGCTTAAATCTTCTGCCATGGTGGGCAACAACGACACTGGACACTTTATGTGAGTCACAAGTAGAGATTTTTTTCATGGAGCTACAAAATTTTGATATAGCTGGCTTTTAAAAATAGCATGCAACAGATACAGATTTAGTTTTACCATGGCAGTGATACTTGAGTATTCCCTCTTTATATCATAATTCTTAAACATACAATCCTTCTTTTCAGAAGCAATCTGATACGTGATGCAAAAAAATACAGAAAAAACCCCTCAGCACAGACAGTATGCAGACAAAGGCTTTAAATGGACAGCTGCTTTCCAGCAACAGTAATATTTAAGTTATGCACATTTATCTTGCAGCACTATTTACTAAAGTACAACCACATAACTAAAAATCATTATTCACTTCAAGTCCTTCAATGCAAAATGCACAAAATAAGCTATTAAATAAAATAGGTTAAATGAAACCACATTAATACAAATTAAAACTGTTCCAGAGGGAACAAAAAATTCAAAAAGAACTTTCCTGTTTTGTTCATCACTACAACAACTGCATGCAAGCCCACACTGGCTTTGCACTTTTCGCACTTTGAAAGCACCTTGCTAAAACTATGACTGCTGCTTTTCTACAACCACATGGAATTTTCTTCATAGTCTGGAAAAGTAACTAGTTTGCTGATCTGTATGATTAGGTGTGCTTCAAAGTGTAGTAAGTTCTCCTTATTTATCTGTCCGTTAATCATCGTTGGGTTTGAGTTTAAAAGCATTCATATTAATTGTTAAATCTTAAGCCCCTGGTGAGACAGCCTCCTCTTTCTTTGCAGCCACTGTATAAGAGTCAGAGTTTAGAAACCTGTCTGTCATTCAGTGTTGATTTTTGAGAAGTATAGAACCAATCCAAGTGTGGGAAGTTATCTCAATTTGTGGGACTCAGAAAAACATATAAAAATCATTTGCAGTTCCCTGTATAACGGGACATCTGGCCACCCTAGTCACAAGTTATTAATTTATTTTTAAGACATATAATTGCTTTGATTTAATGAAAAAGGCATTGCTCTTTAATAGAGATCCTAAAGTAACAAATTAATATGAAATCTGAGTTCCAAAACCTTTAGAACAATAGTAAGTTAAGAGGAGTCCGAAGATGGACTGCTGCATCAGACATTGTTGTATCAGTGGAGCAACTGTGGAAGGCTGTTTTGTCTTGTAAAAATGAGATTTGATAATACTTCTCAGCAGGAAACCCTTCAACTGATGAATAGAGCGCTGATTGTGAGGAAGGAAAGAAGCGGCTTGCATCAATCAGCTAATGCAGGACTTCAAAGCTCACCCTGAACTCACACAAATGTTTCTTGTGTGATGTCCATTCATGAACTGATGAAGAATGAATAACTCATCAGATGAATTAGTTTAAATTAAACCATCATTTTAATAATCTGTACTGTAAGTTCAAAATTTTAACATTTCATATCGTACAGATTACATTTGTTCTTGTAAGAAATATCTTGTATGACTGAAAAAAATAGATCAAAGCTGCACTTCCCTTCTCTGATGCAATCTCTTTTAAGATTTCTGTCTTTCTTTTTTTTTAAGATTGGATATGCTCTGAGTTTGCAACTTACATCCTCTTTCTTTGAAGCCTGCATGTGAGCAGCACCTCACAAGAAGGTTGCAATGAATGAACCCAAATTCACAAAAATGTTAAGGAACAACTGTGTAGGTATTCTATTAATGCAGGCATTAATTTAATAACTATATTGCAATAATGCCACTGATATACATTGTCCCCAGAAGCTGAATCAGTTTCATTTTTCATGACCACCTAGTAGTGCTCCCATGTCGATGACGGTTGTAAAAGGGTACAAACATCCAATGACTCAGAAACTCAGTGCATTTAGGCATGTAGACTTGGTCAAGAAAACCAGCTGAAGTTCAAGACAAGCATCAGAATTGGAAAGAAAGATGATTTAAGTGACTTTGCACACGGCGTGGTGCCAAACAGGCTGGTCTGGGTAATTCAAAAAATGCTGACCTACTGGGATTTTCACATACAACCATCACTGGGGTTTACAGTGAAAAAGAAAAATATCCGTCAGCAGCAGTTCTCTGGGAGAAAATACTTTTTTGATGCCAGAGGAAAATGGCCAGACTGCGTTGAGCTAATAGGAAGGCAGTAGTAACTCAAATAACCACTTGTTACAAACAAGATATGCAAAAGAGTATTTCTGAACACGCAACATGTCAAACCTCTAAGCAGATGGGTTACAGCAGAAGAAGACCACACCATGTGCCTCTCCTATCAGCTAAGAACAGGAAACTGAAGCTCCAATTCACACAGGCTCACTGAAAATAGAAAACAGAAAATTGAAAAAACGTGCCTGGTCTGAGCCTTAATTTCTGTTGTGACATTTGGATAGTAGGGTCAGAATTTTGAGTAAACAACATGAAAGCATGGATCCAACCTGCCTTGTATCAGCAGATCAGATGGTGGTGATAGTCTAATAGTGTGGTGGATATTTCTTGGCACAGTTTTGGTTCCTTAGTACCAACTGAGCATTGTTTAACGAGTAGTATTGTTGCTGAACATGTCCATCTCTTTATGACTCCAGTATACCCATTTTCTGATGGCAGCATCTAGCAGGATAACATGTCATGTCACAAAACTCAAATCATTTCAAACTGCTTTCTTTAGCATGGCATTGAGTTCACTTTACTCAAATGTCCACAAATGGCAGCTTTCAGTAATAGTGCCATAATTATGATTTAACTTAAAAAAAACAAAAACCCAGACATTAATATGATAAGTCAAATAGGGACCAGATATATGGTTGTTGTGTGAGACATCACATTAGTTTCATTTCTACAAAACTACCATTAATGTTACTGCAGGGCTATCATTCCAGCGGACTCCATAATGGTGTAATGTAATAGTACTGCACTTAAGGAATAATTGCAACACTATGACTTATGGTATATGGCATAAAGGCTTTCACAAGTCAGGTGAGGTAGCACAAAGAGCAGCAATATTCACATGCTGTGGCCATGCTGGACGATCTAGGCACCAAAACTAGCCTACTTGTTGAGGTTTAGCAAAAAACACCACAGTTTGTGTTAAAATAAATCCTTCTGCAAAGTGAAATCCCAGGGACCCAAATTTCTCCCAATATCATACTTTTTCTTCCTGAGACACATCCCACGAGCTGCATGATTAGTCACTTGCTGTGATAGACCTGTACCATCTTTAATGATGATATTGATGAAGATCAAAGCTATGAGTTTCTGCAAGTGTCAGCCACCATCAAGGTGATGATTGAGATCATTTTAGCTTATGGAAACACATCGTGTTGTCCATATTTTACGACCTATTGCTCTGGTGTGAGTCAGAATCATAACATGCTGAAAAAATAGCATTGATAAAGCTGAACTTTTAATCCATTTTTTTAAAATCTTGCACTAAAGTCTCTACAACACCTTTGGATAAAAGTTAGTTAATTTTAACATATAAACCTTCTGTTTGGTGTTAAGTGGAAGCAGTGTGTCCGCATAAAGAGAAGAGAGGAGAAATAGGAAGCGAAGTTGATTAAATCAAAATTTTGAACTTCTTAAAAATGTGCATACACATTTTTACTGCAGTAACAGTGAAATTCTGCCTCACCTGAAAGAATCCTTCCTTCTGCTGGTGCACATTTGTGCTCAGCTGAATCAATTTAAAATGAGAGTGCTTAAAAATAGCTCCCGATACCAGAAATAGATGTCTCCTACTTTGACGTGCGACAGGATTGTTCCACCAGTTCAGTGAATGTTTTGCAGGATTAAAAGCCCGGTCTGTCGTGGGAACTTAAATTTGATTGAGGAGGAACCTTGACGTTAACACAAAGGCACAAATCATACGCCTGAAATAAGCTGATTGTTTTTTGGTTTTTTTAAACCAAGTCAAGGTTAATATTTCTGATCAGAGTGACAATTTGGATTAGTCTGAATATCTAGATGACTAAAACATATACTGTAACATCCGAAAACATGTGTGAGCTTTACTGAGAAGACTGAATGTGGTGTAATCAAAAGAGAATTTAAAAACATGTTAAAGAGGTCTCTGTCGGGGGTTAGAATCCATCTTTGATGGACTAGATACACTTGGATGTGGATGGGTCTGTACTCAACTAGCTTACAATCTCAATGGCATATGAAAAAGAGAGAAAAAGATGAAGAGAGTAATGATACTTATCTCAGGGTTTTTTTGATCATCGAGTAGATGTGGAGTTGCTCTTTTCAAACCACATTACTTGTGGCAAGCCGTTTCAACAAAATGTCACAAGGAATTAAATGGCAACATTTACATGATATTTAGACATCAGTGATATGACTTGAGCTAAAAAACAATGCATTCAGGTTTTGTGTTTTGACATTTTAATCTTTTCCGCTGATTGGCCTGATGACGATGTTGTTTTAAAGGTCAGTGTAATGAAAATCTGACACCACCAGTGTTGCTTTGAGGAAACCTGAATCGCACATTTAGTCTGTCTGACATTTGAAACTTGTAACTCTGACATGACTGAAAGCAGTTGACCATGGTGACACACTGTAATGTTTCAAACTGTTACATCATTATCTGCACTTATTTCTACTCTTTTTTTGTTGTTTCATTTCTTTCTTTTTGCTTCACTTTGCCAGGAGGCTGGCAAAATCCACCCTGTTCCTAATTCCTCTGTTTGGGATGCACTACACTGTATTTGCCTTCCTGCCTGAGAACACTGGAGTAGCTGCCAGACTCTACATTGAGCTGGGACTGGGCTCCTTTCAGGTATAAAACAATTCATTACAGAATCACAATTCAACAAGAATGGCTAAAAATAAATAACACACCTTCCAAGTTGAAATTCTTCCCAGCAGATTTTTTTCCCCTTGTCACACCAGAAACACAGGTGTAACTAATCAGATTAATCATGGCATTATTGTTAATACCTGGTTAGACGTCTCTTGTTTCGTCCCTCCATTCATCCCTCCATAGTTCACTCAATTCACAACTCTCCCTAGATAGTCAGACTTTAGTGAAAGCTGATGAGTCATACCATGAAGCTATGGCAAAGTGTTGTTGGAACTAGGTTAAAGAAAGAGGTGACCATCAGTAGTATGACTTCATGCCAAGAAAGAACACTACAAATGCCAATGTTTGCTTTGTGTTGATGGAGAAGCATTGAGAAGGTCAGAAGGAGTTGCTCTGTGTCTTTGTGAATCTAGAAAAAGCATTTGATTGGGTGCCAAGAGATGATCTGTGGTACTGTATTATATGAGGGTGGTCCAGGACATGTATGAGGACAGCGAGACAGTGATGAAAGGTGCGGTAGGATTGATCGATGGGTTCAAGGTGGGGTCAGGGATCTGCTCTGAGACCCTTTTTTTTTGCAGTGATGTTGACAGATGAGGTCAAGAAGGAGTCTCCATGGACTATGATTGTGATCTGTAGTGCGAGTAGAGAGAGGCTGAAGAGGTGGAGAGAAGAGGAATGAAAGTCAGCAGAGACAAGCCAGAATACATGTGTGTGAATGAGAGGGAGGCATGCATAATAGTGAAGCGTTAAGGAGCCGAGGTAGTGAAGGTAGATAAGTCAACCATCCAAAGCAACGGGCTGTGCACAAGAGAAGTGAAGAAGAGAGTGCAGGGAGGGTGGGTTGGGGTGGAGAAAAGTGTCAGGGGTGATTAGTGACAGAATGATAGCAGCAAGAGTGAAAGGGAAGGTTTACAAGATGGTAGTGAAACCTGCTCTGATGTATGGTATGGAGGCAGTGGCACTAACCGAAAGACAGCAGGCAGAGCTAGTGGTAGTAGAGTTGATGATGCTAAGATTTTCTCTGGGTGTGACCAGGATGAACAGGATTAGAATAAGTAGATGAGCAGGACAATTCAAATTGAGTGGTTTGGAGACAAAGTACGAGAGGCAAAGCTGAGATAGCTTGGACATGTGCAGAGGAGGGACAGTGGATATACTGGACAAAGGATGCTTAATATGGAGCTGAATATGTGACAGAAGAGGATATTAGATGATCTGCTACAGCAACCCCTAACAACCCCTTAGTGTCTCACATCATCACTTTCATATTTAACTAGTGTATAATATTTGTTTCCATGTGTGAGACTTTCTGAAGATTTGACAGCTGCACTCCAAAAGTATTGGAACAGTGAGGCCAATCCCTTTATTTTTGCTATAGATTGAAAACATTTGAGTTTGATATAATTATTATTTCCAGGTATTTACATCTGGATCTGATACACAGAAGATAGGCCCTTTTGTCTGAACCCATCCATTTTTCTTGTGAGCAAAAAGTATCGGAACAGATAAACTTAAAATAGATAAAATGAATTAGACTTAATATTTATTTGCAAATTCTTTGCTTGCAATAACTGCATCAAGCCTGTGACCCACTGGCATCACTAAACTTTTGCGTTCTTCTTTAGTGATGCAGCCTCTTCAGCTTTGTTTGTTTTGGTGGGTTCAGTCTCCTCTTTAGCAGGTAAAATCTCTATAGGGTTTAAGACTAGGCCAGTCTAAACCTTCTACTTCCTGCCCCTGATAAAGTCCTTTGTCCTTTTGGTAGTTTGTTGTAGGTTATTATCTTGCTGCATGATGAAGGGTCTTCCAATCTTTCTTTAAACTGATTTCTGAGTTCATTCGTCATCATACATGACCTCATCAGTAAAGATTAATGAGCTCCTCCCAGAAGAAGCCATGCAAGCCCAAGCCATGACCTGACCTCCACTGTTTTTCACAGATGAACTTGTATGTTTTATCCAGAATTTCTGAGGCTTGTCTCTGTACTTAGCAAATTCCAGCCTTGCCTTCCTATTCTTGCTAATTAGTGGTTTGAATCTTCTGGTGAAGCCTCTGTTCTTTTGTTCATGAAGTCTTGTGTGAACAGTAGATTGTGATACCGTCGCTGCTGCCCTCTGGAGGTTGATGTTGCTGATGTCACTAACAGTTGTTTTAGGGTCTTCTTTTTTTTATAGCGCTTAAAATGTTCCTGTCATCAACTGCTGTTGTTTCCCTTGGTCTGCCTATTCAAAATCTGTCACTTAGTACACCAGTGATTAATTTCTTCTTCGGGACCTTCCAAATGGTTGTACTGGCTATGGCCAATGTTTGTGCAATGGCTATGATTGATTTTCCGTCTTCTCTGTTTCACAGTTTGCTTGTTTTTCCACACCTCTCTGGTTTTCATGTTGGTTCCTCCTCGAACTATAAATACACAGTCTGCACAGGCAAAACACAAATCTGAGCGTAGATATTCAGTGCTATTTACTGATTGAATAATGAATATAACAGTACACACCTGAGTAACAAAACACACCTGTCTGTCACATGTTCCAATACTTGTGCTCACAAAAAAAAAATGGGTGGGTTCAGATAAAAAAGGTGCCATCTTCTGAACTGTGTATGAGTCTACGTATGTAAATATCTGGAAATAAAAGCTGAGAGTTAATCTTTTGTCTCAAATTTTTTCACTCTAAAAATAAAAGGGTTTGGCCTCAGTGCTCCAATACCTTTGGAGGGGAGTGTACTTGCAACTTTGACATTTATGCAGCACAAAATATATCCCAAAAATTGACAACAGACTGGCTTCTTCCCAGCCTGAACCCTTACTCCTTTTACTAGTGTTTTGCTTGTTTGTTCTCTGCAGTTACTGTGATATTTTATGCTGTTAAGTGTTAGCAACACAAGTGACTGTTTTCCCTTCGGCTCAACTTTACATGCAATCAGTTCTTACTCCCATGATTTTATTTTAAAACAGATGTCTGTTATGTTGCAGGGGTTTGTGGTGGCGCTTCTTTACTGTTTCATGAATGGAGAGGTAGGCAAATAGAGGGAAAGGTTTTGTAATAAAAATTTCATACAAACATTCATCATAAATAGCTGCCCTGAGGTAAGAAATATTCTTTGGAGTGATTCAAAAACAGTTTTTTTTTGGTATGGTTAAATGGCAGCACCACAGACATATAAACTGTTTTGCTCATTGACAGGTTAACAAAAAGCCCAGACATTTGTAACTTTCTGCAATTTCTATTTCCATGCATTTGTTTACAGGTCCAAACCGAGCTGCGGCGGTGGCTGTGGAAGTGCCACAATCATAGTCATCTCACACCAGCAAAGAGAAGCATCACTCAGATCACAATTCGAACCCATGGGGGGCTTGGGCTGCCTGCTTCTAGCGGCAACATCTCTTCTGTATGATTTCTGAGATCATTAATGAAGAGAAGGGTTTACAAAGGAAAAGGAAGGGAAGAAAAAGAAACAGCCCCTGGAGGTGGACACGCTGATGACATTAATTCAACAAACCCCTCTGTAAGAATAGGTTACCATAATGAACACAGGTAAGTGGTGGAGGAAATGTACCAGGATAGATTATACTGATGTCAGAAGCAGTTGTGACTATAGTCTAAGAACGGTACAGCACAAATTTGTTCATCTGAAACACAGCGTGCTCTTTCTTGCACCATCTCCACTGGTGGTAGATTTGTATGGATGTCATGGTGCCGCAGAGCAAAGGAGAAAACCTGGAGACAGAGCTGGTCCTGAGCATGAACACTGAGCAGGTGTTGAGCGATTGCAGACACATGACTTCTTGTCTGCCATTTTGGACGTGTGACAATAATGGTGACAATGTAATGATAATAATAATAAAACAACAACAATAATAATAATGATGAGAATTGTTATTAATTTATTTAAAACACGCAGCTACAAAATGCCTCACCGTGTGGACAAACCCACACATTAAAGCTATGTTGACCTGATAGTATTTGATGACTGGTTCTCCTCCAGGGGTAACAGAACTGGACCCGAGGGAGTATGGTGTCACCATGAGGAGCTGAGTGGAAAGGCAGTTGTTTCTGCAGCAGGAAGAGTGTAGAGAAGCCAGGTGCTTAGCTTGTGTAGTGGCAACATGTGAGAAAACGCCATGATTTCCCTAAGATCCTGCTTCTTTAGGTGGCTGTTTAACAATGCTTAACAGCTGCTGGAGGTAGCAAGCAGTTAACAAGCAGGCTAAAAACAAAACATTGTGCCAGCTAGACTAAGCTTGCTATCGGACCCATTTGAAAAAGGCTGTAAACCTGGTTTTGGGAAACGTGCCAGGTTGCAGCAGTGACAGCGACACAGTTGCAGATGGATTAAAAACAAATGATTCAATCCCCCAAAAGACAAAATTCAAGAAAAACTGTGGTCTGGAAGTGACATATGATCAGTCAAATAGGATCAAGTGAATAAGGCCCCGGTCACACAGGCCTAGAGATTGATCTGGCAACCACTTGATGCTAGGGAAAAATGAGTATTGCCTAACCTTTTGCTAGCGGTTGCTGGAGGTTGCTGGCAGATGCTGGGAAAATGATTACTAAAGTCCCCGTCACACAGGCCTAGAGACTGGTGAGTGACTCCCTGGCAACCTCCTGTGGCAAAGGAAAAAATAAATTTTCCCCCAATCCTCCTTGTGATTGCTTTGGTTGGTAGCATATTGCTTTGATCATGATTGGATGTCTACAAACACTATACACTGTCCAGCTACTCTCTGAGCTGCAGTGAAAAAGAAAAGTGCAACAAATTGCCTTCAAGTAACAGTTGCGCCTTTTGAAACATGTTGGCTGCAATGCTGCAGCACAAGTTTTATTTGAAGGAGATCTTTCTCCATTTCCAGTTTGTGTAGCAATTTTTCACGTTGTCCTACCACTTCGCTAGTAGTTAGCGAATATTTGGAGATAAACATGAAAAACTACAGGCGACCGTGGCAATGCAGTAGCAACCAACGTAACTAGGTCACTAGGAGGTTTTTGGTGCAGCATTTATTTGCGTCTGATTTCACTCAGCGAGAGTCAGCAACCTCCAGGAACCACTGCTAACCAGTCAGTGGTGGGTGTCACACCTAATATGAAAGACAGCTCTTAAGCAATGTGCACATGACATCACGTACAGTAAGAAACCTCAATAGAGACAGCTGTGGAAACAATGGATTTGTTCTGCGCTGCAAGGAACGGGGACAGTCTATGCTGAAAACCTTTGAAGGACCACTCTGGATCTGTGTGTGCTCACTCACTCAGCATTTCACTGACTGCGGAAGATATACATATTTTAATGACTGAGACCCAGACGGGCTGGGACAAGCATTTTACATTGTCATGAACTGGTTCTTCGTGTCTTAACTTATTGTACTGATAAGCCATTGCATTTGTGAATATTCATTTGCTTCTTTCTACATTTTTATTGTGTCAGATATGATAAATTATGATGTATTACTAGCACTTACAAAATTAAAAAAGGCGTGCCTGGCATTTAAATAATAAAATGACATAAATAGTTATTTTTAATAAGACTGGGCAAGTCAAGTGATTTATGTCAATGCTCAACTCACTTATATGTGAGTTACATTCTGAAAATGATCCAAAGTTACAGCACAGTAAGAATTTGTGCATTTAAGTGCTCCTGAGGCAGTCCCATTTTGGGAGTTGGAAAGTCAGAGTTTTCTGTGCTAATGTGCTTTTACAACACTTTCTCACCACAGGGTGTCAAATTCTGCCTTTCTGTGAGATGTGCCTGGGGTTGCAGCAATATTGGCTTTTAACACCTCTAAATTCTGCAGGAATCAGAGGAATTAGGAGGTAAGGGGGTAGTGGTAACAAGTTTGTCAGTGAGGCTAGAGCGGTTTGTTTCACATTTGGGAGCTTTAAAAAAAAGAGTGGGGCGCTCCGGTGTTAGAGCAACTCACAACGAGTAGCTCACTATTTTGTTTGTTTTATCTTCTTTTATGTGCTGTTCTATGTGCGTTTTTAAATCTTTTTTGTAAGCAAGATCGGAAATCTTTGGCTTTTAATTCAAGTGATCCTGATTTTTCTTTTGCACTTTGCATTTGGATGTTGGGAAGTCCAGGAGATCTGACTGCAGCATACCGGGAGCAGTGTGTGTATTCACGGTGGCAACTGCTCAAGTTTAGGCCAACTAGTGCGGGTGAGGATCTTCAACTAACTCCCCTTTTTGATGATGTTCCTCACCATCTGCTGCAAGGATGCTACAAGAAGCAGATCCGCAGGAAAAGAGGGTCTAGAGGTGGGATCAGAAACTGCCTACGGAGACAAGGAAGTAAGCTACCTCTACCCGCCGTCACACTGTCAAATGTCCAATCATTGAACAACAAAATGGTTGAACTCACGGCACTCATTCACTATGACTCGGATTACAGACAGACTAGTCTCTTCTGTTTCACAGAGTCATGGTTGTCAGAGGACAGTGATATACATTGTAGTGTCTGAAACGCCTATATGAAACTGCATGCATGTTATTTTTCTGGGGAAAATTCCAGCAAGAGGCATTCTCAGTTTGGGAGCCCATGTGCCCTGTTTATCTTCACCATTTAAGGAAAATTGTTAAACAGAGGATTCTCTGAGTCCCTAAACTGGCAGAAACCAGTTTAGGTGGAACAACTTGGACCAGATGTTAAAGTCTATATAAGGCTGGAAGTTTCTTTGTTTCAGTGTGCAGAAGATCATTGGCCTTTCTTCCACCCAGATGTCTCGAGCATCTGTATTTTTAGACATTGTCTTTTTGTAATAAATCTTATGTTATTTTAAAAAGACTGTTTTGACCAAGAATTTCTTCAAACACAACACCATGGCATCAAGATCAAGAAACCACAACATATAGATGGATTTAACATTGACAGGTGCACAGTAGGAACACGGAAATCAATCGGAGGTGGTCTCTGTTTGGCTGTTAACAACAGGTGGACAACTAACTACACAGTGAGAGAGAGTGAAAGTTGCAGGCACTTTGAGCTCCTAACTGTGTCTTTTAGACCTCATTATTTGCCCCGTCAGTTCACACAGATCACGGTGATACTGGTGTATGTTCCTGGACCTGATAATATTCTGGCGGCAGACCGCATTGCGGACTTTTGTCACAGAGCCGTCACCCGAACCAGTGAACAGCCCGTGTTATTGATGGGGGATTTTAACAGATGTGACGTCATCTCGTTGCTACCAAATCTGGAGCAATACGTGACATCCACCACAAGACTGAACAGGACGTTCGATCTCTGTTACGGAAATATACCTGGAGCATACATTTCTAAAGCCCACTCGATTCTTTTGTTATTCAATGTTATTTCTTTTCATAATGTAGATGATGTTTCAGGTTGGTGGTTTAAAGTGTATTCCTCAGCTTACTTTAACCTTAGACACTAAGAAAGATTGTTGCCCACACCTGGTGTAAGTGCTGGTAAACACCCCCAAAATTAATTATATGTGTAGAGTAAAATTCCCATTACTCTGCATAGTTGTGGTCAGAAGTTCACATGTACTCATCACAGGCATGAATGTTATGGTAATTTGGGGCTTTAATGATTTCTTTGAAGTGTTTATTTTCCAAGATGGAAGGATTATATCGCATAAATCTTTAATGACTAAAAAAAAACCAACAAGAATTGGGTGCTCAAGTTTGAATTAATTTTGGATTTTATCAAATCCACACAGGCTCACAAGTTTACATAGAGGCTCAAATATATACATACACTCAAATATTTTAAGTGATGCTGAAGGTTCTACAATGACTTTTAACTTAACAAGGCCAAGGCTTTTTCTGATTAGTGATTATGATTGACTACAACTGGTAGTTCCTCCCAGTTCTTGTTTTTTTAAAGTCATTGAACTGTTCAAAGAAATAATTAAAAGCCCAAATTACCATGACATTCATACCCATGATAAGTATAAGTAACCATCTCATCACAACTAGTAAGTGTAAGTAAATCTTCATTTTTGAACAAAGCATGAAATGAATCACATTCTTTGCAAACTGCAACAACTTACCACAGACATATTTATTTTGCAGTCAAGTTTACACAACCGGAGACATGAATGTTGGACACGAGAATGCTTTTACACGTGGTACATTGTCACAGGTAGAACTTAACTTGGATGAAAGTTCATAGATATTTTTTTAAACAGAGAATTTATTTATATCTAAATGCTTGTCATTACATACACATGCGTACAGAATACAGCCTCCAACTTTCGATCACACAAGTACACGCACGCACGCGCGCGCGCGCACACACACACACACACACACACTCTCACACACACCCACACACTCTCACACACACCCACACACTCTCACACACACTGAAAACTGGTACATAAAGATAAATGTACAAAATCACGGCCACAAACACTACAGGTCTTTAGGTAAGAGGTCCCCCTGTGTGCCAAAAGTATGCATACATGATAAAGAAACGACATCATTTGTACACTATGGCAAATTTGACAGCAGGCAACATTTAAGAGCAGCTGAGCGACAACAGTACATTCAATTCATTGGCAATCAAGACTTAACACACACTCAAAACTTCATAAAACCAGCTCAACAAGCACAACCGCCAAAGAAACAGCATCTTAACACAGAGATATGCCACACAGAATAATTACAGTGAAAATTATTTTTCATCAGTTTTGAAAACACTCATTTATTTATTTGTTTAATTATTTTATTTATTTTTTTTTCTAAAATTAAAATTACATTGATACTAAAAA